>JADRCD010221035.1:23150-39811 GCA_019843815.1 Montemys delectorum
CCCCCCCCCCCCCCCCCCCGACAAGGTCACACATTCTAATGGCGTCCCTCTCTACGGCCAGGCATTCAAACCCAGAAGTCTGTGGGGGGCCGTTCCTTACTCGAAGCACCACACCGAGCCTGCGAGGGAAGAGACAGAAGTCCTAGAGCTCAGACAGAGTGAGGGAAGCCAACCCAGCCAATGGCCACCCCTGAGCCATCTCCTCACCATTGTGAGCAGCGGTTAGGGAGGGGAGACCCTGGACAACTGGCTTCACCGGAGGACAACAATAGCTTGTAATTGTTATTTGCTTCTTATTGAACACAATCCAAGGTGGCTCTGTGGGTAAATGGATACAAGATAATGAGCCCAGAGCATATTGCTTTTGTCTCTTTCAAAGTGTATTCTGGACTCCACTCCTAGAAGAGATGGTGGAATTATTGGGGGGAATGTTTGAGAGAAGTGAACAGAGGAGACAGTCACAGAGGAATAAAGAGAAACTGAGGCTAAGATGTCTTGGGTGTGCTTTGCTCAGATGTTGAGAAGAATGGCTCTGAATTCCTCTCCTCTCTAGTAAGAGTAGTAAAGGGGAGAGGAACCGGGGCGGTAGCTCAGCGGTAGATCCTTTGCCTAAGCTCAGTACAGCCTCGGTTTGCTCTCCAGCACCACATGTGTATGAAACAGATATGAGAAACCCTTGGGTTTCTGAGCCTTAAGTATGAAGAGGTAAAGAGAACTGTCGAATAATCCAAGCAATGGTTGTGTGCGTGTGTACGGTTACGGGTGGGCGGGTATGCATTCATATGGGAGTGAGCGATATTGTTCCTCAGGGAATGGCCGCCAGCACCCTCCTCCTCTTTAATGTGTGTGATCATTTCTCTTCCCCTTAAGTCGTCTCAGTGTTGCACAGACTCCAGGGGCCCCTGTTTCCAGGAACAAGTCCTAGAGCAGATCATTTGCAGACTCACCCCTCGGCTTTCACGGAACAGTGGGCACTAGTTGCTTCCACCATTCCAAAATTCCAGATGAGATGGAAACCACGAGGGAAGACTCCTTTTGGTTTATGGGTTCAAAGGGCTCCGTCCACCATTGCTTGGCCCATGGATTTGGACAGAGCATCATGGCGGTGGGAGCCTGGGACAGAGGAGGCTATTCACCTAAGAAGAGAGAGGGCTACCTTCAACGGCACACTCCCCAAAGTGACCCACATCCTCGTCCTCTGACCATGCCCTCTCCCCTTGTTCCTGAGCTCTCCACTATCTCCCAACAAGGAAATTCGTGTGAAAATTCTCAAAGGATCTGGACGGCTTAAGGAAGCTCACTAGTTTGTAAAGTCCAGAAAATGGAGCACTTTACTGTCAAGCTCATTCGCAGTTTTTCGTTGAGACTCCGAGTGGATGAAATGCACTCAAGACTTCGTTTTAAAAGTTCTGTGGCACGACAACAACAACAACAACAACAGCAGCAACAACAACAATGTGGGGGAAAAAACATGAAAAAAGTTCTTGTGCCTTCAAACAAGAGCATGGCTCAGACACCAGTGTATGAGCTAATTGTAACTCTGGGGCCCCAGGTCAACTTGTCTTATGTTGCTTCCAGAATATTGGACAGCTGATAAAAGAGCAAGCCAACCAAGCAGGTGTGCCTCCGCAAGCTGGTAAGGAGAAAGGACCTGTGTTGTTAAAATAGTTTATCCAGACACTGTTTCACAATAGAAAATTGCCTGCTTTCCCAGACTTATTAGTCAAGCCTCTCTTCTATTTAATGTATTAAAATAATAGCTCAGTTCTCTGGGGGCCCCGGGATTTCCCCTACGCAGAAGGGTATGGGGTGCCTTTTTTTATATCTCTAGGCTGGGGAAACCCCGCTCTAGGCAAAGGGCCAATTTCAGAGCCAGCAACTCATTAAGGAGATTAGAGTCTAAGGAGCCACAAAGAGGTAATGACATGGAGAACCCAGGAGAAGACAACGGCCGTCGCTCTGACCAAGCGTTCGGCAACCTCACTGCCCTAGAAAGAGGAAGAGCAGTTATAGATGAGGCAGGATGCCAACAGAGGGCAGACACTCCTTCCCACTCGTGGCACAGTGTTTCATGGGTAATAGCCATCTAGAGAGAGACTACGGGGCCATTTCTGTCTTAAGTGACCAAAACAGATGCTTTTAAGCTGGGAGATAAAAATCAATCATGGGACTGGAGAAATGGTTCAGTGGTTATGAGCACTGGTTGCTCTTCCAGAGGGCCTGAGTTCCATCCCCAGCACCCACATGGCGGCTCACACCACTTGTAACTCCCTCCCCAGGGGACTGAATGTTCTAGTCTTCAAGGCCACTGCACAGATGTGATTCACAGACACACATTCACAGACAGACATTCAGGCAAAATACTATATACACAAAATACTACTACTACTACTACTACTACTACTACTACTACTGAAACACATAAAAAAGATTACCCACCATGTTCAAATTGGCATCATTACAGAGATGGGGGGAATGGTTCTACACATTCAAATCAATGAATGTACTTGTTCACATCAAGGACTTAAGGATAGAAGTCATTATGGTCTGGATTGATGCAAAAGATGCCATGTCCCTTTATAATAAGAGCCCCCAAGAGACTAGGAGTAGACGGAGCTCACCAACATAACAAAGCCCACCCAGGGTGACCCTAGAGTAAATATTATACTACATAGGGCAAACTGAAGGCGTCTCCACTAAAGTCAGGAACACGGCAAGGGGCACTCCCCCAAGTCTTGCTGGATGCTGCTTTTCGTGTCTTAGCTAGAGCAATAAGACGAGGAGATGAGAGGGATGCAAACAGGAGAGGATGAAGTCAAAGCATCCTTTTATTGTACTTGACGTGATTCCATGCAGAAGAGACCCTAGAGACTCTAAAAAAAAAAAAAAAAAAAAAAAAAAAAGCCTCCGCGCCGAGAAACACGTTCACTTTCAGCAAAGTGGCAAGCTACAAAATGAACCTTCAAAGACTGGTGGCTTTCTTACACACCAATAACAACAACAACAACAACAACAACAAAATGCAAAGAGAAATCACGGAAACGACTCCATCCACAATTTCCATGCAGAAACCAAACTCCGCCCCCAATTATACCTAACCAAAAAAGTGAAAACGTTTGATAAGGAAAACTCTAATGCGCTGGAGAAAAGGGATTTAAGGAGTAAAGAAGACCCCACGCCCACATCCATGCCCACGCCCACCCCCACCCCCACCCCCACACACTGGGGGAACTGATAGATACTGTGAAAATGGCTACTACCAAACGTAACCTACAGATGCCACGGTCCCAACAAAATTCCAACGCCACTCTTCACAGGCATAAGAACACGTCCTCACGTTTATATGGTTGTACGAAAGACCAGGAGAAGCAAAGCCAACTTGAGCAAAAAGAATGACGCTCAAGTTATCCCGTCCCTGATTTCGAGAACCATAGCAAGAAAACAGCACGCCTGCCTTTCTCCTGTGTCATAAGGACCCTGGGAGTTTAGCCAGCCATCCCGTAGCTTCTAAGGTTCCCCCTTTGAGACTATGCCCTTCACACCCTCTGCTCTCCTGTTTCTGGTTATCCCCCTGGACTGACTTAGTTTGCGGGGGGAGGTGGTCCTCCAGGAAACCCACTGCTGTGTCCAAAACACAATCGCTGTGTGCCAGGTGTGTGCCGAAGTTGAAGGCAAACCTTCTGCGCAGCCGTATTAAGACACAGGACCATTTGGAGGGGATGAACTCCGGAGGTCACAGCCCTTGCAGGGCTTAATGAGGGGTTGTTGAGGGAGTTCATGATAAAAGGAGGAGCGATCTCTCTCCCCCTCCCCCCCCCTCTCTCTCCCATACCACCTTTCATCTTGGGACAGTGCAGCCAATCAGGGGCCCCGACAAAGTGCCAGCGCTTTTATATTAGATTTCTCAGTCTCCGGGGCTGTGAGAAATAAATTTCCCAGTCAGCGGCATCCTGTTACCACAACAGAAGGTAGACTAAGATGATTCAGTCATCTTCTAGGTGGAGTGGCTGAAGTCCGTATCCCCAAGTGTAGGGGAACAGTGATATCAACTGAGCTGTGGGTGCAGGCTGAGCTTTTGGCTTCAGCGATTCGCTTACTGCCCTGTGGCTTACACTGACCTTGTGGCCAGAGGCCAATTGCTTTCTATTTTCTAACCATTGTAAGCCAGGTTCCTCCCTCAACTTGTGTGTATGCACGCACACGCGTGCGGGTTCTTGATGGTGAGAGTGGTTAGATTCTAGGTCTGTGTTTCAGTTTGCCTTCTAGCACTGCAACCTGTAGATTTACTAAGTAGACCCTTGTCACCAATCGCAGGTTTGAATGGGAGCTTGCAGCAGGAAGGAGACACTCACCTGAGCGTTAGTAGAATAGTTCTCAACCTGTGGGTCGTGACCCCTTTGAGGGTCGACCGACCCTGTCACAGGTTGCTGAAGACCGTCAGAGAACACGGCCATTTACATCATGATTCGTAAGAGTAGCCACATGTCAGTTAACGAAGTAGCAACAAAAATCATTTTGTGGCCAGGGTCGGGGTGCAGGTCAGCACACCATGAGGAAGTGTCTTAAGGGGTCGCAGCACTGGGAAGGTTGAGAGCCACTGCTTTCTTAGAACCTGGGGGGTGTCAGTCATCCTCCTTGCTTCTCATGACACTTGACATGGTTTGTCACCTTGTCTGTATGGATCTTCACACGCTTTGAGAAGTGCTCAGGTGGAGTGATGATACACAGGTATGCCATCTCCCCTGGGTGGGTTTGCTGGGCCCATGAGGGCTCTTGTGATCCTTTCTCCGCCCAAGCTCTTCTTGGTGAGTGTGGCTTTACTTAAGCCCTCTAAGAAATGTCAGGCTATATAATAAAAGCTCTTATTTTTATTTCCCCACTGCGATCCGTTTTATGACTGTAGGCAAAGCGGTTCATCTCTTCAGATTTCCCCCCTTAAAAGAAAAATCTGTGCAGTGATGGGTATTCTGTTATTCGGAGTCCGGTGCTTACTGCTCAGTTCTAGATGGTTCCTGTCAACAGCTAGCACACTGCTGTGTGTAGTGACTTTTTTTCTGGAGTGAAAACATTTTAAAATGTCTGTCAGGTGCCATTTTAGACATTTAGCCACATTTTAAGTATTTTCAGTGGTAAAACAATCTAGATAACTTAATAGAATCAAGTATCCCCCCTTCACACACAATATTTTTTATGATTTTAGAGCTTTATCGTAGAAAACAGAGAGAGAGAGAGAGAGAGAGAGAGAGAGAGAGAGAGAGAGAAGAAAAGTAGAGGAGGCTGGCCATGGCCACGTGGAGAGAGAGAGAGGGAGAGGGAGCAAGAGGACAATTTTTAATATATGTACATTTGGTTATATTTTTGTGTGTTCAAGCAATTTTTGTTCAAGGGACATATACATAGCCATGCAGAAGGCTTAGAGCCCCAAATTATCACATTAAAAAAAACCCCAGATCAGCATCTTTATTCCTATCAGTTTAGTTGTTTTCTTAGGTCTCCTATCTTTGTTCAATGGCTGACCAGGCATCCCGGGACGGATAGGTTCTGGTGGCTGAAGCAAAGTAGATAACCTTTTACTGAGCAAATGAAGCCCCCAGAGCCTGCTGTCACCGTGGCCAACGTGGTGAATCTTTTGACTCTGTGGACTTCAGAATATTCGGTCTTGCCAGGGCTGTTGTGGCTTTGTGGGATATGTCAAAGAACTGCCCCGGGTCCCACAGATGGAGCGTTAAATAAAGAGAGCTGCTGCTGCTGGTGCTGCTGGTGCTGGTGCTGCTGCTGGTGCTGGTGCTGGTGCTGCTGCTGCTGCTGGTGGTGGTGGTGGTGGTGCGGCTGCTGCTGGTGAAGCATATGTCTTGACTGAAACAGAGAGCCTGGGACTTTGGACTCTCAGAAAGCCGGGTCTGAATCTACGCACAAGGAGGAGTTTATTATGTCAACCCACATAATAAGAAGCTCAGGAGTAATACATTTCAAGGCGGTAGAGCTAACTGTTAACTTTTAAGATGTTCTCACTCATCTTTAAGATGAAGAAAAGTTTTTGTTGTTGTTGTTGTTTTTTATCTAGGAGGAATTTTTTCCCCCCTAAGAAGTTCTCAGAAGACTCCCTCAAGCATGGCTCACCAGAAGATGGTAGGAATTCTCCCTAACCCAGCATCTGACTTGGGCAATAGAATCACAGTGACATTGTGTTATGTTGAGGCTCAACTCCTAGAGGCTTGAAGGGGCATCTCGCTGAACTCATAAGACAGCGTGAACAAGGCCAAAGCTCAGCCAGGCAACAATTGGAGTGAATGGTCACGAATGTGCATCCAATTCTGATCACTAGTTGTAGCTACAAGTGTTTTCTGCTCGGAGTGTGTGTTTGTGTTTGTGAATGCTCATGTCTACGCATGGAGGTCAGAGAACAAGATATGCTGTCATTACTCTGACACTGTCTGCCTTGTTTCTGAGACAAATTCTCTCATTGGCCTGAAACCTGCCCAAGAAGGCTGGGTAAGGTTAGCCATTGAACTCTGGGGATCTGCCAGTCTCTACCTTCCTAGCTCTGGGTTTCGCATACAGTCTACCAGTTTGGGCTGTTTTGACAAGGGCTCTGGCCATGGAACTCAGGTCCTCACGACCATGAGGCAGGTGCCTACTGACTGAGCCAGCCCATGTCTTTTGAGACGCTGCAGAAGAAAAGATTCTTTGCTTTGTACTCTACCTTCCCTTTAAAAAAAGATAGACGTATTCTGTAGTATAGAAGTTACGGGTTCTTTGTAATACTAAAAAAGAAAAAAAATTCCCTTTGAGACAGAGTTGGGATTTTTTTTTTTTTTTTTTTTCTGTTTATCCATGGCTGTCCTGAAACTAGCTCTGTAGACTAGCTTGGCTTTGAACTCAGAGATCTTCCTGCCTCTGCCTCCTGAGTGCTAAGTCTAAAAGTGTGCACTACCATGCCCCGCTTGAAAGGAAATCTTCTCCCCACAACGTAATATTTTCATTAATTATTTGAGTGTTTTGTGCAGCGCACCCTGACCCACACTGGCTTCCCATTCCCCCCAGATCCATCCTTCCAACCTTGTGCTCTTGTCCCCCCAAAACCTCACAGAAAACCCCTCATGGAGTCCAGTTGGTGTTGCCTGTATACTCACTGGAGCATGCTAAAACTCCCAGTAGCCAGGCCCTTAAAAAGACCGAGTCATGTGGTCTGTAAACGCTCCCCACCCAAAGCTATCAGCTTTGAAGAGCTACACTCCAGCAACTTTAAGGACTCTTCACTAGCTTTCTGTCTGGACTCTCTCCCTCTTTCCTCTCTCCTCTCCTCTCCTCTCCCTCCCTTTCACTCCCCCTCCCCCTTTCTTCTCTCTCTCTCTCTCTCTCTCTCGTTTGTTTCCCGAGACATGGTTTCTCTGTGTAGCCCTGGCTGTCCTGGAACTCACTCTGTAGACCAGGCTGGCCTCGAACTCAGAAATCCGCCTGCCTCTGCCTCCCAAGTGCTGGGATGAAAGGCGTGCGCCACCACCGCCCGGCTTCTTTCTTTTTCTCCTTTTTTAGGGGTAATCGGGTGAGGTGAGGGGGTTGTCACAGATGCCTTCAATGTCTCCCATTCTCAGCCATGAGCCCCCAGTCATCTGCAGCACCGTCAAAGAGGCTTCCTTTCCCGTAGCAGCCGGTGGCAGCAGGGATCACAGACATCAAAACACCCTAAGCTTTCAATCAACAGAGAACATAGCAACTGAATACGCAGAACTGCTTCTATGAAGCTCATGCATCCATCCACCCTTTGCTCTCCCCTGCTGATAAGCTTGGGGCATCACAGGGCTGAGATAATCTTCTCTTCTCAGTCTATCAGACGGGCCTGATCGTCACCTTCCTGGTTGATAGTGCTGGTCACTTGACATGCTAGCCAATTGGAAGAAGTCCTCTGAATGTGGGTTTTCTGGAAACTCTTATTTTCACGACAAACCGATAAAGTGTTAGAAGATAGAAGGCTCTTGGGGACCTCCTCCTTTCCTACTGTAAACTGACATCCAGTGCTGCAGTAGCTCTCTTGATAGCGTCAAGTCCCGAGCATGGGGAAAACATTCATAGTGGAGACTGGGAGGACAAAAGATTCTGAGTCATGAGACCAAGGCTAGAACTACCTACGTCCAGCGTTCTGGCTGTGTGAGGTCACTGAATGGCCTCATTGTTTAAGTGACTGAAGCTGGCTCTCCCGTTTCTTGCATCTCCAGGCACTGATGGTAGAAATGGCAGCCACCCGCTGAACAGTATCTCCTGCAGGTGCCACAGCTGTTCTTCATCTCCCTCCTCAGTAATGCTTTACGTATGGAGACTAAATGGCTAGACCACAGCTTCCCGGGGCCTCAGGACCAAGTTGGATGACCCCATCTTTATGACCCCAACCTTACCCACTCTGAGCCCTTTAGAATCCACTTGATTTTCTTTATTTTCTTAATCTAAGTATTTATTACTTTATTGTTGCTATTATTGTTAGTGTGTGTGTGTGTGTGTGTGTGTGTGTGTGTGTGTGTGATGCCATATCTGTGGAAGTCAGGGGTTAGTGGGAGTCAGTTCTCCTTCTTCTGCCATGTGGGTCCCGAGGCTTGAACTCAGGTCATCAGGTGTGATGGCAAGCACCCTCTCCTGGTGAGCCATCTCATCGAGGACCCTCCACTTGATTTTCTAACTTCTTATAGTTTCTATCCTAACTAGACACGCAAGCTTCAGGTCAGAGGCTGGGCCCCTTCCTCTTCGGGCATCTATGCTTCTACATTGTGTGGAAAGATGATGCTCAATGGCTGGGACAAAGTGAGTCTTTCCAAGGTATCTCTCCTTTCTCCACAGCAGCACAGGGGGAGGCAAGCATACCGGGGTTCATCTTCTAGAGACACACATTCACCACCTTCTTGGTTTTTAACTTAAGAACGGGAGACCTGCATGTCATGCAGCGATCTGTTTGTGTGGATTACTAACTCTGGGGTAAGAGCTCCTCCAGACCTTTGCCCACTGGTATTTCCATCTCCACACTGCTTAGACACATGGTTGGCTTGAGACTCCCTCCCACACGTGCCAATCAGTTCTCGGTTAGTTTGTCACGACTGAGTGAAGTGCAACTTTTGGTGCACCTGTCTTGTGTTGGGGAGGTAGGAATGGGATGGAGTCAGAGCACTGCCCAAGTTGGTAAGCCCTCCCGCCATATGCCCCACCTGTAGCTCTACCTTTGAGGGTCCTTATTGCCAGGGTGGCGTCTTGCTGGGTTAATGTCACCACAGACATTGCCTTCATCCCTCCTGGGTTGGACTACCTCCCTTCCCAAAGCCTGCCCCTGTCCATTCTTTCTCTCCCAAGCACAAGAGCCTTTTGTGGGTCCCAAGATGTCATTCCAACACAGAGCTTTGTGCTAGCAACTGTGGGTTCTCCTTAAGGTAACTGTGGGTGGCCCTCCATTTATTTCCCTGCTTCCTTTTTGTCTCTGTGAATTCTGTCCCCCCCCCCCCAGGCACATGCCGTCCGTGTCATCTGAATGACCACTTAGAGGAAGGATCAGAAGTTTGTTGTCTCACTTCCAGCATAAATCAAAACTTTATGTTCCACCCTGCGATGCGAGCCGATCCAGGAATAGCTTTGGGATTGCTAAGTGTCTGGAGAGCACCGACTACAGACATGTTTTGAAGCTGGTCATAACAGTTGCTACAGCTGTTAACAGTTCTCGAAAGAATAGCGGCATTATTCAGCAGGCCTTAAAATGTGCCGGACTTGCATTGCACAGAAGTCACACTGGGATAGATGCGGATTTCTCCCCCCTTTCTGAAACCCAGCCATAAAGTCTTCAATAACTTAGAGAAATTCCTTTCAGTTCTGAATCCATCATGAAGGACATTGTGTTGTGACAAACCCATCTTGCAGCCCATGAACGTTGTCTTTGTGTGAGTCGATGTACGGGTTGTACTGTTGTGTTTTTATTTATTCTGCATTCTTTATTCTAATGTCCTTTCCTTTTCCCTGACCAGAAAGATTGTTATTGAGCCCTTCACAAAGCTGAAATCCTGCAGTGTGTTAAAAAAATGTTAACAATTCAAAGAAGTTATAAAAATTTATAAGTTGGCAGAATGCTTGGGAAATAGCTGCATATTTTAATATAAATAGGTAATGCAAATATTTGTTCATTGCATTGAGAGGTGAGTCTCTGTTTTTCAAAAGGCCCTGCTATTTAAATTTGATTTATTTGATTACATTGAAATAGTGTCCATCATGAATGAGGCCAAAGACGAAATGCCACCATTGTTGGGAAATGAAAGAAAATAAGTTAGATATGTTGTTGCATCGTGTGGCTAAACAGTTTCTGCCCAACAGTAGGGGCTGCTTTGTGATTAGAGTTCTCATGAAGGTGACTTGCTTTTTACTGTTTCTGAGATTTTCAATTTGAGATTAACGTTTGATATTTTAGAAGAATATTAGCTTTCTCTCTCCTTTCCTCCTTCCTATGTTCCCCCCTCCCCTTCTCTCTCTCTCTCTCCTATCAGTTTTACTAGTTTTATGGTCACCTGGTGGTGGGATAGGATTTTTTTTCCTCATTATTCCTTCCGTCATTTGGACAAATCTAGAGGAGTTGCCCGCATTACTATTAATAAGCCAGAAACAGTTGCTATGTGGACCAGAGTCTATTCCATTCCAGCCAACTGAAACAACACTAGGTAAAGGCGGTGTGGGGTGGAAACCCTGCAGAGTTAAGTGAGTGAGGGCTGGATATGTCACCCTGCCCAGATATCGGTGAATGTTCAAACGGGACTTGGCAGCAGGTGTGGAAGCCTGGTAGGAGATCTGGAATTGAGTTTGAGATCATTGGGCCCCACTTTTTTATTTGTATAGAAGCATAAACTAAGGTCCACGGCAAGGAAATCATTGCACTAAATCCCAGCTCTTTCCCTATCTGGCCATGTCATCTAGGAAAACTCACTTGTTCTCTCTGAAGTATAGGATGACAACAGGACCACTTGTCATCTTTGGCCAAATGAGTGAAACAGCAGGAACATGGAGAATGGAGTCTGGCTTGGCGATGTAACTGCTGTTTGCTGCCCAGGTCCTGCGCAGCTGCCTTCACAGAGCTAGCCGCTGGCAGAGCCAGACCCAGACCTAGCTGCATTTTTTCCAAAGGGTGAGCTTCTGTTGTATCCAAAATCTCGACACCCAGCCTCACAGGATACCTGCATTTCCCACATTGGTCAAGGGCTATTTTAAGAACTTTATGCCTAGGGACATCGGGCTCTGGCTGGCTGCCTCTGAACCTCATAGTCTGTTCTCAGGGGTGGGTGGCTTCTGTGTCCTGTCTGTCTGTCTGTCTGTCTGTCTGCCTGTCGAGTCCGTGTCTCCAGGTGCCTGGTACATCTTGCTTATCTAGTACATAAGGCCACAAACTTTGAGTCCTGAGATGCTATAGTTACTCACTAGGAACAGGTCCCCCATTCCCCTCAGCTTCTGTCTGTGAGGCTGGAGTAAGTCTGTAATCATTAATCTTTGCCTCCTTTGCTCGCTTGTCCAGTCTTGAGCAGGAGTGCTTACTTCACAGGACTCAGACAGGACCTTCGGGCAAAGCACAGGGAGTTGCCCATACTCTATATGCAGTAGAGTACTGTAGCTTTTAACCCAGCTTCATGAATTCAGAGGAGGCTTAGGATATAGAGAGCAAAGAACTACAGATTTTAAGTAATCACAGAAAGATAGTAGGTCAAAATTGCTAGTTAGTTGAAAGTATAGAATGGCTCTAAACAGTCAAAGGAATCGACAAGGGCTTTCAAAACACACACACACACACACACACACACACACACACACACACACGAGAGAGAGAGAGAGAGAGAGAGAGAGAGAGAGAGAGAGAGAGAGAGAAAGCTTCAAAGCTTTCTTTTCAAGCTCTGAGCTCCTCCCTAACTCCTGCCTTTCTACTTCTGCGTGCGTTTGTCATAGTTGTTTAGGACAATGCTTTAAAAATAAATGTGCCAGGAGGGTGTGCCTGAATGGTCAGGTTTATAAGCTTATATTTCAGGACTTTGGAGGAAATTCTAATTAACAATCAGTCCATCCATGGGGTTCATTTGCTCTCAGACTCTTAAACTAGATAATGGAAGACCAAGGGTCACAGAACAGGAGCCAAGTGAAATACATTTTGCTGGGTCTCAAAGTGGAGGGGAAAAACTCTCTCTTTAGAGGAGTGGCCGAATCAGTGAGGATTATGACTGACACATGACTCTGGCTTCTTAATCCTTCTGCTTTTTGTACAGGGTTACCACATAATTCAGGATGAGCCAGGTGGGACTGAGGGAACAAACACCCCAAGAGTCCCAATGATGAGAACAAAACCATTTCCTCCTCAAGCGGCATCTCTTTCATCTGGGCCTGGGCTGGAGCATCTTCTGCAGAGCACACTGTTGGTTGTCATGTCGTAGAGACACCGTGGTAGACTGAGCGATCTGGTAAATGAAAAGCCTCCACGTGGAAGTAGCATCCATCACTTCAGCTCAGAGGCCATGGCTAAGCAAGGCCATATCTAGCTGTGACGAAGCACAGACTTGTGTCCCTGTGGTGGGTTTGGGTGGACAGCTCCCCTGTATCTACACGCACGCACACACGCACGCACGCACGCACGCACGCATGCGCCTTTGCAGCCACTCCTAGAAGACTACTGAGTAATTCGTGGTGTCTTGCCAGCATCCAGGCTACCGTACAAATGGCGTCAGTGTTAGGTGCCTGGCTGACTGTGGAGCTGAACATGTGACTGGAACAAAATGGGAAATCGGGCCAGAACATTTGGCCTACTGTTTCATTTCCTCCTGTGGCGGCCCTCCTTCCTTGACTCTGGGCTCGGTGGCTTGCTCCATCCTGGGTCGCCAGTTAGCCACCCTTAAGCCTCTGTCTTGCAGATGGCAAATGAGGACTTCATCAGTCCTCTGTAGGGATCGTGATGGACGTGTGAAGGGTGGTCCATTGGGACTTCCAGTGCCCTCGCCTGGGTGTCTTGAGTACTCCTTCAATCCTGCTGCCCCGCACTCCTAGTAGTATACAGTCTACCTGGATCTCCCTGCTACCACTTCCGTCCTGTCTCCATGGTAAGATGCCCTACTCAGATCTGGCGTTATCACGAGATCCTTTCCCGCGAACTAGGCTCACATCATCTCTATTAGCTCATGCATGGATGTGGGTGAGGAGAGGTCCCTTCACAGCCCTAGTGACAGGCCAGCCTGAAAGGAACTCACTAAAGCCGGCTAATGGCAGCCACAGATATACAGCACTCTCAGAATGAAGGGTATCCCAGAGATGACCTTACTGAAGGGAGACTGAGGCCGGAGGGAGGAAGCGGTGGAGGATTCCAGACAGGTTGAGGTCAGGCGTAGGAGCTGAGGTTAGCATCATGATTCTTGTCCGACATAACCTGCCCCGAAGGAGACGCCAGGGAAGAAAGGGGTCATTGCAGATGATTCACTGATCTTTTCATAAACAAATCTATTTTTCCTTGTAAGGCTCTGGGTGACTAGACAGAGATAATAAGATAAAAAAAAAAATAACCCTTTTTCTCTAAAGGACTGGTTAAAGTGTAGTACAGGCTGTGAGTTACTCAAGGTCATTATTGTGCGATGGGTTATCAAAGGCCTATGCGAAATGTGTGGGACTTTTATGAGCTTGTTTTTATTATAGTAGACTGTCTGAGGGCCCCTTTTGTACAAAGAGCTTTGAAAGTTCTAATGAGACCCCGTAATCATTCGTGTGATTACGAAGGTCAAATTGTGCTGAACAAACCCCAGAGCTATTTTTGACCAAATTAGTGGATGAACAGAACAGAATACACACACACACACACACACACACACACACACACACACACACACATATATATATATATATATATGCGCACATATATTGTTGTTGCCTTTTCAGCCTTGTGGCACAATGAAATCTCTCTTCCAGCTCTCCTTTATTTCCCCACTTCTCCTGTTCTCTGACATCGTGACCACCGGATCTTTCCTGGGACAACAGGGAGAGTGCCTAAAAGCCACGAAACATTCAGGATAATCCCTGAAAATGGTTCAACTCCCTCTCAAGCAAGAAGAAAAAGAAATGAACTTTCAGGTTGAAGGAAATGTGATAGCTAACAGGGCAGTTGTCTGTATACCAGTGGAGCCATAACTAGATTATTTATGTATTTACTTTCATGAAGGGCAAACCCCCCCCCTCCGCAAACAAAACCACCCAGTGCCTCTGAAGATCTTAATGCCCCGCCCCCCACCCATCCCCATTGTCAATGGGGGTGCTGGGTTCAGCTGAGAAAGTTTTCTTTCCCAGTGAAGGACAGAAGTTCTGTAGGTTTCTGACAATAACTGGCTAAGCAGTCGCCTCGATTTGCCAAAGAGATTTTGCTCCAATCTGTTTACGCCTGTCCATGTAGCCTGAGTCCCCCTGGATGTCCTTCCACAGGGAGGCCTGTGCTTTCAGTATCCTTTTTTTTTTTTTTTTTTTCCTAGACAGGATTTCTCTGTGTAGCCCTGGCTGTCCTTGAACTCACTCTGTAGACCAGGCTGACCTTGAACTCAGAGATCTGCCAGTCTCTGCCTCCCGAGTGCCGGGATGAAAGGCATGGACCAGCTGCCTTCACTTGCTGCCATTGTCACCATTCCATCTTAAACTAGGAAATGTGAGGTTAGAAAAGCAGTGGTCTGTTTACTTCCTCCTATGAACCAAGAGGCTGAAAGCTCTTTGTGCTCATTACCCACAGGATGAGCTTGGAAGATAAAGGTTATTCGAGTTCAAACTGCACAAAAGCTCAAGTGCGCATGTGCTAGTGAGGTCTCTGAGGTTAAGCCGCACCTGCCTTCCTGCTTTCGGTTTTCTAGTCTTTCATCTCAACACGGGGGATCCTGAACTTGCGGCAAAGAGCTTAGATAGTGGACACGGGGAAGGGTGTGGACGAATAACAGGCTCATTTTTACAGAGAGTCTTCCCCTGTAGCTTGACCCCAGGCTACCTGGAACTGCTGTTGCTCCTTGGGACAAGTTACAGTTGCTAGAATTTCAGATTTCGGATCACTCGCTGCTCTGTAGCCAAGATGGGCCGCCTTGCCACTGTCAATCGGCTGAGGGATGTGTTCTAGCAGCTAGATAACTTGTAGCCAGAAAGCCTTCATCTGACGAGTGATTCAGGTGCCCCAGGACGCCCACGTGGCCCTCATCCTACCGATACTGGACACTGACACCCGGGCCCTGTTTGTCTGTCTGCACTATCTACATGACAAAGCATTTCAAATTCACAGGGTGCAGCCAGGAGTTGCAAAGCCGAAGCAAAGCAGCGTGATGGTGGGCCCTTCGAAGAAAGGCATGACTGGAAGTTGTTTGAGCAACACAGAGGTCCTGTGAGCCGTGCATTGCCAACAGGTGGGACACATTAGGACTTTCAGGGGGCACTGGGTGGGCTTGGCATTATGGTCCTGTTTCCCACAAAAGTAAATATGTAAATAATTGTACCATATGCTTATTTGACAAACAAATATCATTGTTATCAATCACAATATTTCCTTTGTCTTGAAAAATGCACTGTTTTCTTCTAATCTAAAAAGTAAACATTTTCATGGGTACTCCAAAAGTTCTATGGGATGTTGACCACATGTTGAATCGGATGTGTTAAGCTGGCCATCCTAGCAACAAGCAAATGTCTATATCCTCAAGACGACCCTGGAAAGCTCAATGGTTAGGAATAGAAGTTACTTTATTATGCTAAGTGGTGGTGTTACATGTTACAAATGGCTGGGTCCCTGAAAGTGAGAGAGCTTAATCCTACAGACAAATCCACAGGTCAGCATCTCTCACGATTAACAGTAGTCTGTCTGTAAAGACTCTGCAAAACTTCTGTAAAGACTTCTGTAAAAACTTAAAAGGTTGGTTTCAGAGACAAAGACCAGAGAGTTTATAAACGGGTGGGTCTGTGCTGGGGCCTTTGGTCAGGATCCTGCTTTCAGTTAACCACACACTTGTGCAAAAGGCATTCTTAGGCAAGTTCTTTCATTCTGTGCTGTGACTTCCTTCTCATGGACTGACAGGAGTCCCATGGAGAGCGAGAAATGAATTGTGTTTGCAAAGCCCTCTGTGCGATGCCTGCGATACTGTATGTTTTCGGTGTTAGTTGCAATAATTGCTATTATAATTGCTATAATTATCATTATGAAGTTATCTCATTCGACAGATAGAGAAACTCAGGATTCTCCATCATTTTGCTAGGCAGTCATTTTGCTGAGTTCAGACAGGTAGCTAAGGGGGGAAAAAAGACGGCAGAGGTTAGAATTAAGCAATCATTTGTGAAGAGAAGGAGTGGGAGGGAATGTAGAAGGTTCAAAGAGAATTGAAACATAGTAGTCTTTTTTTTTAATCCTGCTCTATGTCCTGGGTATGAACTATGTCCTTTCCAGCCGGTCCACACTTTATCAGCCACCTTTCTCTGGTGGCGTGGCTGTCTTGGAAGCTATCGGGTCAACTGCTGCTCCATTTGGGTTCCAGGAAGCCTTTGGTAATGTGTTGTCACAATGCCTACTTTAACACCGTCTCATTATGGAAGCATCATATCATCTCAGAAGGGTGACTATAATACGGGACTGACAGAGAGAGAGAGGGAGAGAGAGAGAGAGAGAGAGAGAGAGA
>JADRCD010221039.1:0-12041 GCA_019843815.1 Montemys delectorum
TGTTATCTGAGACAGGTTGCCCTTTCAAGATAAGGAAAATATGATTAATCAATGGATTGTATATACAATTAACATGATTTCATTTTCTAGTTATATATGAGATAGATTGATATTTGGAAACCTACATCTCTCTTGTTTACTTAGATCTGAAAAAAGGAAGTATTCTTTCCTGATCAGTGTCTGGCACTGGGTCTGTGGTGACAAACACACCCACTAGCAATAAAATGTTCATCTCACCTGGTCAGTGAACCAGCCTGGTAGAACAGTAGCAATAAGGTGCTGAACTAACCAAAAGTGATTGAAAATGGTAACAGTACATTTCAGTCTCTCAGCAGGTAGTTTAGGCACTAAAGTATTTTATTTGTATAGAGTTAAATGTATGTCATATGGCCAATATTGTGCCCATGCCAGGAAATGACCACAGCTTGTTCTTCTTTCCTTTTCATGTTTTGAAGAAGAAAGAAGATTGGACATTGATGAGAAACCTCTAGTTGTACAGTTGAATTGGAACAAAGATGATCGGGAGGGTAGATTCGTCCTTAAGAACGAGAATGATGCCGTTCCTGCCAAGGTGGGAGCAGTCCCCATGTCTGTGCTGGGTCAGTGGAGTGGTCAAGGCTTATCCTTTGCTTCTCTTCTGTAGTCTCTCACCTCTTCCTAGCACATATGTGAAAAGCAGCCTGTTGGATCTGTTTCATCTCTTATTTCATTCACCTGGCCGCCTAGTCACTCTTCCTCACTTTTCCAAAGAAGAGTTCTAGATGCTGTTGAGACAGAACTGATGATGAGCTTGTCATTTTCTGCTTTCTTCCAAGTTATAAAATCACAGTGGTTCCTATAGGAAATAAAAGGGACAAAGGGAGTGTTGGGGACCTAGTTTCATGTGCAACTTCCTAAGGCATGTTTAAAGCATTTTCATATTACATTTTCAAGATTAGGAATCAGAAAACTTCCTTGGACTCTTTGGATGGCTTAATAGAATGTTCCTTTCCTGGTGCTGTGATAAGATTGTCTGACAAAAACAACTTAAAGGAGAGTTTGTTTTATCTCACACTTTGATGGGGAAGTCCTGGAGGCAGGAGACAGCTGATCTGTTACATTGATGTAACTTGAAAATATGTAATCCTGTGCTAAATTGAGTGATGTCGTATGCAATATTTTGGTATTAACAAGTGGCAGCAAATACAGAGGTTGAAAATATCTTCTAAATTTTCCCCTTGTGAAATGCTGTCTACTGCATAGCAACAAGGAGTTTCCTGTTGTCTTATGTTCATGTGGTGTGCTACCCTGTATAGCTACACAGCTGTGCTCTTGGCCTTTCTTGTCCCTGGATTCTGGTGGCTAGTTGCATTTGTGGCAAATGTATGTAAAGTAGAAAGGGACCATGGCTTTCCTATCCATGTTTATTCTCAGTTTCAGCTGGGGCTGCCCCCTTGTGTTCACTTAGAACAAAGGAAGGTTCCCCCCACCCCATTACCATAACTATTATTTTTTTTCTTTACTTATTAAGCTACTTAAAAAACAATGTAGCTTTGTGTATTAACAGGTCAACTTTGTAGATAGGTTGAAATTCAGACTAAAATAAGCAACTGATAAACAAGATCTGGAAAATAAATCAGACATTTTTACAAAAATAAATACAACTTTGGTTCATTAAAACCAGCTGATGCTTTTGCAGTTTTAGAAAAACACCTATTTATTTAGTAGACTCCTTGCCTCTATATCTTCACTGCATTCCCTTCTCTTAGTTGATGCTTTTTTTGACTTTCACTTAGTGAAAATCAGATTTTCTCATTTGTACTCTTTTTTTCTTTTTTAATATTTATTATTATAAGTAAGTACACTGTAGCTGTCTTCAGACGCATCAGAAGAGGGCATCAGATCTCATTACAGGTGGTTGTGAGCCACCATGTGGTTGCTGGGATTTGAACTCAGGACCTTTGGAAGAGCAGTAAGTGCTCTTACCTGCTGAGCCACCTCACCAACCCTGTACTCTTTTTTTTTTTCTTTTGTAAAAGTTGTACCCTATTTTCTATGCTGAATTTGGGTTTTGTTTTTTGTTAGTTTTAAATTGAGGTGAAATTTCCATGTGAAATACATTCATGTTGTATGTGAGTTCACTTGGTGTAACAAATGTTACAATGTGACTGTCAGCTTAGTCGAGGTGTAGAGCGCATTCCCCTCCTGGGTCCATCACTGTTTGAGTTTGCTTATTTGTTTATCCTTGGCGTATGAGGCAGAGGCGGCCAGCTAAACCTAAGGAGCCTGGTGTGATCCCTGGGTGTGGTCAGTGTGGTGATAATATTGCTTTTACCAGAAGGCTCAGAGTAATGGACCTGAAAAGCAGGAGAAAGAAGGTGTTATTCAAAACTTCAAAAGAACTCTCTCAAAGAAAGAAAAGAAGGAAAAAAAGAAGAAAGAGAAGGAGGCGTTGAGACAAGCCTCTGAGAAGGAAGAAAGGCCTCCTCAGGGGGATGACAGGTAGGTCTTTCTGGAAGTATTTCTGTCACTCTGAGCTACAAACCAGGTCTCTAACACAGCAAACTTATCTCAGTTATTGGTAACTGGTGGCACAGTGACTGAGGCTGTCGTGTCAGGCTTGCTGTGGAAACCTGAAGTCCTCCAGGGACACTGGAGGGCCTTGTTTAAACATTGCACCCTACTCTATTATATTAGCAGGGGCCTAATCTCACAGGGAAGACTGCTTCCTCTAGGCAAACACTAGTTAACATTGTTTTTCCTGAGCAGACCACCACATTTAGATGTCTGTATGTCTTCAGCTAGTCCTTTGAAACTTACTTCTGTGGTTTTGGTCGCAGAGGCAGTTGTGGTTCCATAGTTAACACATACAAACTGGTCAGAACTGACAGGACTAGGGAGCAAAGCAGATTTTCCATTTCAAATTCTGATGCACCTTGGGACATCCACGTTCTTCTGTAGCAGCCTCATTGTGGATCGCCCTCCTAGGAGGTGATGCTTATGGTGCTTGTGAATAGCAGTAAGTGGGCTTATTCCATGTAGTTATCTAAGGGATGGAACACATCCTGGAAAAGGAGACATTTTAGCTCACACCGTGTGGCTTGTTCTTTTCTTGGCTTACATTATTTGGTATAGAAAATGAACTGCTTAAGGTGAACTATATCATTTAACCTGATAGCTTAAAGTGCAACTTATTTGTAAATAAATTATTTTATGATTACATGTTGATATCACTAAAATTTATTCAAATATTTAGCTTTTTTCATCATACCTTTTATTCAGTTTTCTGACCATGACTTTGTATGGTTGATTCCTTTGCAGAAACTGTTGGAGCAGTATCCCTATGAAAGTTTAACTTCAGGAAAGTAAATGTTGGTGGATCTTTTAGGTGTTAAAAACAATCCTGCTACTTAGTTCATATTTTTTAAGATTTACTCTAGTTTTAAGTAAGAGTCTCCTTGTGTTTGGATGCTGTGCTATAATATTTGCTGTGTTGTAGCACAACACAACTAGAGATTGAAATGCATGACCCATATGTTTTCTTTGTGTTGTTCATGAGCACAAGACAGTTGAGTTGTGTAAACTTAAGAGTTTAGTTACAGATTTTTTAGTCTGTGCATTTATTTTTGAGAGAAACTGTATTTTTAATCTCATGGTAATTCACACATGGTAGCTAGTATACAATAGACCTGTTAGGGGACAGATGTGGACAGATGACATTTGCCATTGTGATATGTGTATTTCTGATAGGAAAAAAGTTTAAAATATCGTTGGTTATCTTTTTCCTTACAGTGAGAATTCTCGACTGGCTGCTGAAGTTTACAAAGACATGCCTGAAACCAGCTTTACTCGAACAATTTCTAATCCTGAAGTTGTCATGAAAAGGCGGCGGCAGCAAAAACTGGAGAAGAGAATGCAAGAGTTTCGGAGCTCAGATGGGCGGCCTGACTCGGGTACACAGAGCTTTTTTTCTGAATATTCACTGTAAAATGTATTCCATTATACTCTTTTATATATGTATTTCTTAAACTGAGAAAGTGGGTGAAGTAGCCTTTTAATAGCGAATATGTCTGTGTATGCCTTACATCATATCTTTTCACTTAGAGTTAGCATTAGTCAAATAGACTCACCAATGAGGCTCTTCTCCCCCACAGTCTTCAACCCAGAAAATGTTAAATATGTACAAAAAAGACAAGAAAAGGATAACACTACAATTTTGAAAATTATTAACTCATATTCTTCTTTTTCACTATGCATTGCCCTCTCAGTCCCAAACTACTACTATTTTGAAGCAGATTGCAAATTTACTAGTTCATCTTTAAGCATTTTAGTGCATTTTCATGAAGGGCAAAGATGCATAATAAAATTCCAGGACCGTCATCACATATAAAACACCTGGCAGCTGCTCCTTCAGCCATGCGCTTACTCATTGTTTAAACTTGGATTGCTTTTGATATTCTTTTCTTCACACATGTACGCGTGCGCACGCACGCGCGCACGCGCGCGCGCACACACACACACACACACACACACGATCAAGATTGAGTCATATATGTAAATTCCCTTTAGTTTATTTCATCTTTTTGTTGGTTCGTCTTTTAAAACTTAGGTGTATTGGTTGGCTTTTGTCAACTTGACACACACCTGGAGGTATCTGGGAAGAAGGGGTCTGAGTGGAGAGATGAGTCTGTAAGAGTGGCCTGTTGATTGTTCTGTTGGGTATATTGTTTTGATTAATGATTGATATGGGAAGTCTCAGCCTGCTGTGGGTGGTGTCACCCCTGGGTGGTAGTCCTGGGTTGTATAAGAAAGTAGGCTGATCAAAGCCATAAGAAGTAAGCCCATAAGCAGTGTTCCTCCATAGTCTCTGGTTTTGCTTCCAGGTTCCTGCTCTGACTTCTCTTCAATAGTTGATTGACCACTGTTAAGCTGACATTGGTCTTCATTGCAACAATAGAGATTAGGTTATTTGTCTTATAGAATCTGGTGACATCCTTTAGTGTTCATTAATTTTTTTTCCCATCTATTTTCTGTTTCCTTGATTAGGGTGTAGATGCAGGTGCATCTGAAGCTATTGGTGTGGCAGGAATAGTTACTTTAGTATCCTCTAAAGTTGACCAGTGATTATTAAAACTTTCTCATGAACTCCTGGGTTTAAGACTCGCCAGTATTTTTCATCCTCCTGCAGCTGTTTCCTTTCTGTTTTGGTGGTCACACGTGGAGCCAGGCGCTATCCCTGTGGTCTCCGCTGGCTTTGTTTCACGGGAACTTCTTTGCCTGGGAGCTACTTCTCAAGTGGTCCTTCTTTCTTTAGACTATTATGACTTTAGAGAGCCTGAATGTCTTCTGCAATTACATTCTTACTTTCTAATGATCTTAGTAAATAATAATAGCGTCAAAGTAAAAATAAGATTTGTGTTCAAGTGTGGTGGCACCTTCCTTTGATTCCAGCAGAGGCACGTGGATCTCTTGGCCTTGTGAGGTCAAGGCTAGCTTGGTCTACAAGACAAGTTCAAGGCCAGTCAGGTCTATGTAGTAAGGTCCCCCTCTCCCTTTTTTTTATTAGCAATATGAGTCTGAAAAATTTTGAAGAGTTTTATAAAATTGTGTGTGTGTATGTTTACTTTAAAAAACTTAAATCAAAGTTGTTGTTTTAACACATACTTAATTCCTATTTATATGGCAACATTCGTTGTTGGTTTGTTTTTAAATTTTATATTCTTTAGAGTTTGCCATTTTACAGATGAAATACATTTAAAGGAGTTTGGCTTCTGTTGCTGTACAAGGCAATGCAGGCTGCAACAGAGCACAGGGCTTTCCTGCTTTATTTCCTCCATAGTACCTGACAGTTGTTTCCTGACTATGTAAGAAGTAGATAAGATAAAGAGAGCTGAAATAGTTAGCAGTACTGTTTGAGCTGTATATTGGTTCTGTATATTTTTAACTGTTTGATAAAACTTTGACTTATAACTAACGGGAAATTGTGTCCAGCAGAGAAAATACTTGTTATAAAGCATAAATTTATCATGAGATAGTTTCACTTCTTAAAAAGTAATAGGATAACCATTTTGAGTTTCAGAAAGAAATAATTGTATTGGAGGTATATTGTTAATCTTATCTTACCCCCAAAAGTTTAGTCTAATGTCCTAATGTCGTCACCTCTATTTCTCTTACAACATCATCTTCAGATGCTTGGTACTTGGGTACTACAGTGCCATCTTTGGAGTACTAGGAAACTAGCTTACTTGGTAGTGAAAAGATTCTGATGTTAGGATGTACAGAATTTCTTTATAGGCTTTTTTTTTAAAAAACAAAACAAAACAAAAAAAAACAATAGCTCATGTTGAGAAAGCTCACTTTATTATAGACCTTTTCTCTCAAATCCAAGTCTGAGTGAAAGGATTTTACTACTTATCCAGGTTATTATTAAAGTAGTCATCTAATATCTACTATGTTCTGTTTTGTCATCAGTCTCGTTTAAGGTGTAGGCTCCATGGACTATCCTACATCGCAAGTTCACCTACTTCTTCCCCATGACTATATAGTGTACTTGATCGCAAGGTTTCACTAGCTTGGAGCCGTGATGGGAAGTAGGCCTCTTACTGCCTCAGCACTGTATACTTGATTCAGCCTTCAGTGCTGTGCTGGTTTGAATAGATGTAGGTCTCATAGGTTCATGTGTTTGAATGGTTGGCCATAGGGAGTGGCACTGTTAGGAGGTGTGTCCTTGTTGGAGAAAATGTGTCACTCTGGAGATGGGCTTTGAGATCTCAGATATATGCTCAAGCTCCTCCCATTGTGGCATACAGTTCCCTTCTGCTGCCTGTGGGTCAAGATGTAGAATAGAACTCTCAGCTCCTTCTCCAGCTCCATGTCTGTCTGCATGCTGCCATACTTCCCATTATGATGGTAATGGACTTAATTGTCTGAACTGTAAGTCAGCCCCATTGAAATGTTTTCCTTTATAAGAGTTGCCTTGGTCATAGTATATATTCACAGCAGTAAAAAACCTAACTAAACCAAATGCCTTGAAACCGAGTCTCAGTTGTATACTTTATAGGAATGTAGTGATAATGATTGTAAAAGAAAATGAAAAATCAAAAATTACAAGCCAGGTATGGATGTGTGTACCTGTTAGGCTAGTACTGTCACAGTTAACTCCCACATTGCTGTGATAAAATACCTTGAAAGAAGCAACTTACGGAAAAATGAATTTATTTTAACCTACAGTTCCAAGAGTATACAGTCTATCTTGGTGAGGAGCACATGGCAGTAGTCAGTATAGGGTGAACAGGGGCCTGACTAGTCCTAGTCCTGTTGCATCTGTACTTGGGAAGCAAAGAATGAACAGAAAGTAAGTGTGTGTGTGTGTGTGTGTGTGTGTGTGTGTGTCTGTCTGTCTGTCTGTCTGTCTGTCTAAAGCCTCAATGCTCCATCCAGTGAGCAGTTTCCTACAGTGAGAGTTTACTTTTCTAAAGGTTCAGCAACATTGCATAGTGACACATTAGCCATCTGGTGACTAAAGTGTCCAAATACCTGAGACATTTCACACTCAAACCACAACAGAGACTGAGGCAGTTTTAGTTCTTAAGGACTACATACTAAGATCTACTCAGAAACACACACACACACACACACACACACACACACACAGAATTGAGAAGAAACCAAGAAGCTTGGATTCCAGCAAAGGATTTTGTTTAAGGATTCTGTATACTGTCTCATTTTGTCATGTACCAAAATTTATGTATAGAAAAGAAAGAAAGAAAGAAAGAAGAGGTGCCTGCCTTTAAGAGGTGTCTGCACTTGGGAGACAGACACAGGCAGATCTCTGAATCCGAGGCATCCTGGTCTATAGAGAAACCATGCCTTGAAAAAACACTTAAAAAAAAGAAAAAAAAAAAAAGATTTAGAGGACCAGAGAAAAATAAAGAAGAATAGAGGTAACAAAAGGAGTGCTCAGAAATACTTATGTATGCTAACCATATACCATGTCTGAAGAATCTTCTGCACCATAGGAAGGCCCTAACATTGTTACTTCTAATGAGCTTTAGAAAATGAAACCATGGTTCTACTTGATGAATATTCATTCAGGTAAGATCTCAGGAGTGTGTGAGTCCTGAAGGAGACAGTGGCTCAGAGTATCAGCTTTTAATTTGGTTGATAAAACATTCCTAGAGACAAAGTATTTTGTAATGTGGACTTGAGTGCAACATTGAGATATATCTTCAAGAAAATAGTAAGCTTGTTGAATGTCAGATGGTCTGTTTCCCCAGTATTTATTTTTCATAGTCACTGGCAGTACTTGATGGAAATTTTCTTTATATTTTGTAATAAGCTGCCAATGAACTTTAAGGTTGGGGTATAGTGACCTTTCTGTTTAGCCTCAGCCTCAGATTTGGAGAGATTGCCATAAAAGTAGAGTGTAGGATGCTTACGAGGGAATTGTGCTAAAAACCAGTATAGCCACGGAAGTACTATACCGCCCACACAAAGCATGACCTCTGACCACCTGCTCTACACTGCAAGGCCATAAAGAGAAAGCTGAAGAATACTGAGAGGTAGCATGAAAACCGGATCGATAATAGACTGGCTTTTATTGAATATGACTTGGATAGACAATGATTGGCTCTAGAGCGAGCAGCAATGTCAGATGTAAATGGGAGGGAAAGAGGTGACCTGTGTGGTAGGCAGGTATCATCACCATGTGTGGGAAGTCATTGGGTAGAATGTACAGCAGGTCCAACAGAGTCTTTAGCCATCAGTAAGAGAAGTCAATCAGGCATTGTGGTGTGTTCTTATACTCTCAGATTCAGGAGACTGAGGCAGGAGGATTGTTAGTTTGAGACCAGTCTAGCCCCACCGTGGTGACAAATACCTCATGGAAGTCTTTGGATTAAGTACCTGAGGTCTTCTGTTTCTTAGCTTACTTTTAAAATACTGGTTTGTTTGGTGGAACTGATCCTTGGTGTATTTGGGCTCTGTTTGCTTCAAATGAAAGCTTCAAAAGTAGAACTGGAGGAAGCAGGTCTTGTAGTTACAGGGTTGAGGAGTTGGAAACAGGGGAAGCGAACTGCACCACAGAACAGTGTGGAGTCCCCCATCTCCCTCTTGTAGAAGCCGGCCCCAAGTCCATAGTTGGATGTATTTGTACCACTGTAGGTGGTGCTTTCCTAGTGATGGTCAGTGTCAGCAGCCTCTATCATTGACCTAAAATGAAGATGTACTCAAAGATGTAAAATTCTTTCTTCAGGTGGAACACTGAGAATATACGCAGACAGTTTAAAACCAAATATTCCATACAAGACAATCCTGCTGTCTACTACAGATCCCGCAGACTTTGCTGTAGCAGAGTCTTTGGAGAAGTATGGTCTGGAAAAAGAGAATCCCAAGGACTACTGCATTGCCAGGGTACGTAACTACAAATTGACTTCTCCCCAGGATTGTTCATAATAAGACTTGGCATTTAAAAGATTGTTTTTTAAATTTTGGTGTGTGCCCACTCATATTCATACACAGAGGAATAGTAAACAAATGTAATAAAAACTAATTTGTGTTCTTAAAATAAAAGATAAGTTGAATAAAACGTAGCCCAAAGTTGTTCTACCAAAGTTAATCTCATCATTAAAGTTTTGATAGACATTTTCCCAATTTTTATTTTGTGCATATATTATATGAGTCAAGAGGAGTATAACCAATTTATGTATGTGTAATTACATAATATATAAATAAAATAGTCTCAGTAGTGGTGCACATTGGAGATTGAGAGAACCTGGTGGCTGTTCAGTCTAAGATGTGGGGATAGCATACATAGAGGATCCAGTCGTGCAGTCCTGGTGTGAAGCTGAAGGTCTGACAGCTCCCTGGAGAGTCACTACTGTGATTCTCTGTTGAAAGACTTGAAGATGCTTGGGTGTGATGTCGAGGCAGTGGTGGAAGTATAGGGCTTGCTCACACTGCTGCCTTCCTATGCTTCCTTCTGCTTGTCTTGTTTAAGCCCCTAACCTGTTGGTGCTGCATCCGGGGCTGATCTTCCCACATCAGTTATTAGGCCAGCCAACATTGAAAACACACTTACAGTACACCCAGTCTAGTGTAGTTGACATTCAGGATCAGCCATCATAGGTAACATAATTGTATTTATACTAAAATCTGCTTTCATAATCACCTGCGGCTTCTCAGAGGTACTCTACCTGTGACACTAGTTATCAAGGAATATAGTCATTGAAATTGATTTGTAGTAGTAAGTAAAACAGCAGATTTTCTATTTAGCCATAAACCAATTAGAAATTCTTAGCCTCTGCATCGGTAATAATTGTATACTTACTTACTTACTTTAGCATTTGTCCAGTTCTAACTAACAGTAGTTTGTTTTTTGCTTTGGAAGGAAGGGTTTGTTTTGGCTGAATAGTTTGAGGGAGTGGTCCATTGTGATAGGAATCCATGGCAGCTGGACCGTGAGGCAGCTGGTCACATTTCATCTTGGTCAGGAAGCAGAAAGAAATGAATTGTAATAGATATAAAACAAAGATAGCTGGTGTTTTATTATAGCAAATAATTTAAAAAGAAAAATATTTCATCTGTGTGCGGGTATGGGTGACATGGTGCCTTTGTCTATTGCTCTCCACTTTTATTTTTTGAGCAGGCTCTCTCTTAACTGAATGTGGAGCTTGCTGTCTTGGGTGGCCTCTGGGCTTCAGGATATTGTTTCTTCTCCCCTAGCACTGAGATTATAGACATGTGCTGTCATGCCTGTTGGTTTAGGTTTTGTTGGTGGTGGTTGGGGTTTTTTTGTTTGTTTGTTTTGTTTTTTGTTTTTGTTTTTTTCGAGACAGGGTTTCTTTATGTAACCCTGCCTGTCCTGGAACTCACTCTGTAGACCAGGCTGGCCTTGAACTCAGAAATCCACCTGCCTCTGCTTCCCAAGTGCTGGGATTAAATGCGCCATCATTGCCCAGCAAAGATTTATTTATTTTATTTATATGAGTATACTGTAGCTGTCTTCAGACACACCAGAAGAGGGCATCAGATCCCATTACAGGTTGTTGTGAACCACCATGTGGTTGCTAGCAATTGAACTCAGGACCTCTGGAAGAGCAGTCGGTGCTCTTAACTGCGGAGTCATCTCTCCAGCCCTAGGCTTTTGTTGTTAATATTTTTATTCTTTGAATATTTCACACATGCATACAATGTACTTTGATCATATTCACCTCCCTTTGCCTACTCTTCTAACTCCTCCTTCAGCTTTTCCCCATTCCCTCTCAACTTTTTGGTCCCTCTTTTATTTTTTTTTTCCAAAATAACCCACCGAGTTCAGTTCAGCTTCAAATATACTTGTTCGTGGGTGTGGAGCCATCAACTAAGCATGGTCAGTCTACTAAGGACTGTGTAGCTCCTTAGCTACAGTGTGGGGCTTGAGAGCCATTCTCTGCTCTATGATGGGAAATTGACTGGCCTGATCTTATGCTGGTCTTATGCAGGCAACATCAGCTCCTGCTGAGTTTGTAAATGCTGCAGTCCTGTGCTGTTCAGAAGACACTCTTTGAATTCTCTCTCAGGCACCTTTACACACTGAGCTATCTTACTGGCCCATTCTTTTTAATTTTTTTTTAGCTTCTATACAAATCACTATGTTCATTTTAAGTTAATGTTGTTATCTTTTCCATATTGAGATACCCACTTGACCCCTTGGTGTTTGGAAAGGCTTTGTTTTCTCTCCCCTGAATGCTTTGTTGACTCACCTTCATTTGTATGAGTCAGTTTGTACACACTGCTGTTTGTTGATCTCTGTATCTCTCTTGCCTACACTTCAAATGTTGTGCATCTTTTCTGAAACATGGCTTTGCTAAATTGTATGACAAGGGGAGGTTTTTTTTTTTTTTTAAGTTTTATTGCATTATAATGAGAAAAGTTACATGATTTCAATTTATCTGAATTGTTAACATTTAAAAACATTTTATATGAAATTCTTAGGGAAATAGATGGATCTGGAGAGTATCATCCTGAGTGAGGTAACCCAATCACAAAAGATCACACATGGTATGCATTCTCTGATAAGTGGT
>JADRCD010221040.1:0-13754 GCA_019843815.1 Montemys delectorum
TTTTCTCTGATAAGTACTGAGAGAGTTCATTAATGTTTGGCTATAGATAAGCAAATTTAGGGAGAAGTTTGATACTATGTATATTTAGCAGTACAATACTTGTGGGTTAGCCTGTGGGGCCTATGAGCTCTACAATCATGGGTTCTTGGCTGGAATACAGTACTAGGCATGTATTTCCTTGTGTGCAATTTGACTTGAAGTCCAATCAGAAAGCGAATGGTTACCCTTATAACTTTTTTTTTTACCATTATTACACTCGTGGGTATATCTTGCCATGCCAGAAATTATCGTAATTCACGGGGTTCACAGGTAAGTAAGACTGTTAATGACATTTATCTTAGCTGTCTACATAACACTTTTCAGTTGTATGAAAGGTAGCCACCCTGGGGCAGTCAGTACCTTAGTCAATACCAACTTGTTATCCTTTTGTGCTGTGACTAACATGTGTGGTGTCTTCAGAAATTGGGTCTTTTTGTAAAGTTCTTGTGAGCAACCAAGAGCAATACCAATAGCCAGTACTGTTCGGGAGAGTCACTAGGGCATCTATGACTCAAGGGCAGTATTCACACCTGAAATGTTCATACCTGGAACTGGCTTTTTATTTGTCAACCTATTGCATCTAGGAGAAGCATAATCCCCTGTGTTGGTTAACCCCAGTTAAAGTCTCCTGTCTGAATGAAGTTTTTAAAACAGTGGATTTCCATTTGGCTTGTTCACACATCTTTATGTTACTAGCCCCTCCACCGTTACCCTCCCAAGGCTCCAGCACTTGTCTCCCTCCCTGTTTTCTCCCTTTTCCCTTTACATCATTGGTATTCTGTTATAACCCTCTTCCTTAGATCTCTCTGTTTCCCCACAATATCCTTTCCCTAGATCCTAGGATCCCTGCCTTCACCTCTCAATAATTTTTTGGAGAGAAATTTTTTGGCAGAGTACCCTATATTCTACAGGTACTCCAAATTCTACACAAAAATATAAAGATTTGGTCCTAAGCTTTACATGAGTGAGAATATGATTCTTGTCTTTCTAGGTCTGGATCTCAGTATGCTTTCCAGTTCTACTCTATTACCTATACCTATTTCATGATCTCACCTTTTTTTACAGCTGAATGAAATTCCATTGTCTATTACCATCTGTTTTAATTATCCATTCATCTGTGTATAGACTTCTAGATCATTTCCCTGTCCTAGTGATTGTGACTAGTGCAGCTCTAAACATGGATGAGTATGTGTCTCTTCAGTAGACGACAGAGTCCTCTGGGTATATACCCAAGAGCGATATTGTTGGGTCATATGGTAGATCTAGTTCAAGTTTTCTGAGGAACCAACACACTGATTTCACAGTGACTACATCAGTCTGTGCTTCCTCAACAATGTATGCTACCATGACTTAAAAACAAAATTATTTGGAGGTGAAGACAGGTTGATCAGTGTGAGCTTAAGACCATCCTGGTTCACATGGGTGCACACATGTGCAGATGAGAGAACAAGTTGCCAGAATCAGTTCTCTCCTCGACCATGTGAGTCCTAGGGGTTGGAGTCAGGTTGTTAGGTTTGGATTCAAGCATTTATCTACTTAGCCATTTTACTGGCTTTCCCTGCCCCAACTTTTATCTGCACACATGAAGTCTTCACATTTATTGGGGATTCCATTGGCCAGAAGGCCATCACCATGGTTTTCTCACCTTTCTGGTTGATTCTGAGCCATCAGCTCTGCTTGCATCATAATTGGTCACTATCCATGGGCCGAAGGGCCTAAACCAAGATGGGAAGCTTCTGAAGAAGACACTGTCTACCACTGAGGGGCTAGCTTCCCATTACCCTCAGCTGCTCCATGGAAGGCCCTCCATCAGTCTTAAGTACATATTTTTCTCCAGAAGAGGGGAAATTCACAAGGAGAAAAATGTTTCCTGGTTCACGCTTGAAGATCTGTAGGGGAGGGGCTCATATACCTGTGGAGATCAGAGGTCCATGCTCATTGCTTCTTCTGTCACCATTCAGTTTAGTTTTTGAGGAGTCTGTCCCTGAACCTGGAGCTTGCTGCTTGGCTCACCTGGGTAAGCAGTGAGACCCTAGTACATTTCTTCCTGTCTCTGTCTCCCTGTCTCTGCTGGGATTGTAGGTACATGTCCCTAAATCTACCTTTACATGTGGGAGCTAGAAATCCTAATCTGGTCCTCATGCTTGTGCAGTATGAAGTTTACCCCACTGAGCAGTGTTACAAGCATCACTGATAAATGTATTCTAAAAACCCAACCAACACTGAAGGAAATGTGTCCTCATCCAATGTAATATCCTTTGTCAAAGAGATATTCCACATTAAAATCCTCATGCCTCGGAGTATGTGAAAAATGAAACAGTTTCAAATCCATCCTGAAATTAGATATCCAGTTAGTATTCCTGTGGATCCAGGAGAAAAGTTAACATCAACAACCTTCCCTGACAGCCCACTCCTTGTTTATGTCTGATATGATAAAATAATTTGAGCCCAGACAGGCTGATCTCCCATGTGGTTGCAGCCACTGGTAGTGAAGTCACTCTAAGCCTGAGGGGAGCTCAGAACCTCAAGACCTGGAAGGAAGCTTATTATCCATCCTACCCCAGTCCCTACCTACAGGCAACTCAGACTACTTTATAGACAAGGAACTTGAGATCAGATAAGCTTAACCAACAGGCTTAAGGCTGTATATAGACCCTTTCAAGGCAAAGAGCTCACGTGATGCCAAATCTTCTGGTTCAGACCTTTCCAAGAGCATGGTTTATGCTAGGACCCTTGCCTCTGCATGGTTATGACCTATGGAGTGACGATGCTTCTGCTGTTTTCTCCCTAGGTGAATACTACTCTTCCAGGCAGGATGCTGCTGCTGGGCTGGGGCCCTTATGCCCTCCTGTACCTATATGCAGCCATCGCAGACGTGAGCTTCATCTCTCCTAAACTACAGATGGTACAGATTCTCCCAAAGCCTAAAAAATCCTGTACATCTTGACACCTGTCTCTCTGCATCACTCTTTCTGGCTTTCTGCTAACACGCTCACTTATTCTTTCTTTCTTCCTCCTCTCTTCTTCTTCCTTTAAATATCCATAAAGTGCAGAAAATGTTTTTGATCCACATACACCCCACCCCATACTGGGCCATACTGAGATCACAGGGACAGCTGGAACATATGAGTAAGTATGTGCTCTGAGACCAGGGGCTGAAATTGACACCCAGTTTCAGAACAGGTATGTTCTGATGTGGTATCAGGGGTTCTATGACATTCTATAAACCATGGCCATCTACCAGGAAAGGCTCAGAGGCCAATGGATCAAGCTGAGGACAAAGGAGTGGCAGTTCTAAGGGAGGGGAGGAGATCAAAAAGTCATGTGGGACTGGGAGAAAGGTAGAGGCTTCAAAGCATCTTTCATGGACTTTCCCACCACAACAGGTGCCTGCCCTCATCGCCAAAACCATGCCCACAATCAATGCCATCAACTATGCATTGCACAGTGAGATGGTCTGTAGAGGAACTTGGCAGTGTCTGTCTCCACAAAAAAGCAAGAAGGACCGAACCCAGTGAAACTCTTCAAGAGGCTAATCACAGTCAAGGCTACCTCTTCAAACCTGGGCTAAGTACATCCCAGATCAGGAAGATGCTGCCGCATACTTCCCAACGGCCCCAGAAACCATGCCAGACACTTACCCACTAGCCACAAGATCCCTGTTGAGTCTAATCTTATGGTGGACCCAAGAATTCAGATACCAGGTTCAACGAAAGGTCACAGCCCTCTACACACAGTCTAAGGGGCCATGGGAAAGTAACTTTCTCCAACCCCATCTCTCTAAAACCTTAAGATGACATTGTGGACTAACAACAGTATGGTCGAACAAGCTAACGCATACTCAGCAATCACGTAAAATGCTCACTGAAGTAGATACTGATGTGAGCCTTCACCATGTTCTACATGAGCTCAGCCTACAATAAAAGGAGAAAGCCCTGGGGTTTGTTTTTGGAAGTTATCTGAGGCTGTCGTCTTTCAAATAGCATGCACTAAATTGTAACTGCACCAGGGACTTATTCTGCCCCTTGTTCTATGTCCCTTATTGTAAGATGAGATGACAGAAATGATGATTTGAGTATACATGTTTTGAAATTCATTGTCAGCATTTAAAAAGTAAAACAATTATTTAACACTCCAGATGTCAGAAGATGTGGAGACATATCTTCAGTTTCCTCTCCACAGTGACAGTCTCCAGAGCTCAGGGTGACTGTGCTCTTTTCCCAGAACATATATGGTCCTGTTTAGCTCATGTGTTCTCTGAAGAGCCCATGTGCCTCTGGGTTGGGGACAATAATGGGGGGACCCAGTCACCTTTAGATGCACATCTGCACCTTCTATTGAGTCAGCAATTTAGAATCAAGATCTAACAGGTGCCTAGTCCTTTGTGAGACCTGCTGTCCTCGAAGAAAGTAGAGATGACCAATAGGGTAATGGAGGCCGTACTGGAAGTCTAGTGGTGGAAGGGGCAGATGTCCCAGGGACTGTGAGAGAGACAGAAAGCACATCCTAAGAAGCTGAGAGCCTGAACAGTCAAGTTCCTGGGGATGGGGATAGGGTGGTCATCTACAACTTGTAGATTTGAGTTTACCTTTTGGTTCTCTAGATGCAGAAAATCAGGTTATATATACAAAACCCAGATGAAGCTTGCATAATCCAGTCTTATTTGGCTATTTGCAGAACCAAGGAAGGAAGAGGAGAATAGGGGGCATCCTTCCCACAGCACCTTTTTCTGGATTATGTTCTCAACCAGGTGATATGCAGACAAGATAACACTTGGCCACACTCCAGGGCCCGCATATGATGCTTGGCTTAGGCTCTGGATAGAATGAAGCAGGGAAGTCTTGATGTCAAGGTGGCTTGCACATGAGCAGAGCAGGTGGCCAGGAAAGTGGTGGGGTTCAGGCCTAAGATTTTGACCTGCCCCCAGTTAATGCCTTGAGCAACCTTCTTGGGGACCCTTCCTCTCTTCCACTATTAGAGACATTGAGCTAAGGAGGGATGAGGGAGCACTGTCATAAATTAGGGGGAATACCCTTCAGATAGAGACAAAGAGTTGAAGACAAGTGGAACCAGAAAACAAGTAGCAAGAGTGGGAGGCATCAGCTTTGTCCAAGTCTCTGGACTCTCACAAGATAGGAAACAGGTCAAAGGGATCAGCATCCAAGCCCAGTCTCAGTGAAGACATGGGAAGAAGGCAGACTAGCCAGGCTGTGACCAGGGATATTTTGATCTCTGCCTTCAGCTTCCTAGAAGAAGAGAATTGTGACCCAGCCTGGAGGTGATGAGAAGGGACAGAATCCCATCCAATAAAAGTCCGTACAAAGCCATTCATTTCAGAGTCCCCAGTCTACCCTGATTCTCAAATGTCCCCATGGAAGAATTTTAGAATGTCTCTTCATCTTTGGGCACTTTCAGGATCTTGAGTATGTGTAGGAAGGGCTTCTCCCCTTCCCTGCTTCCCAGGCACTTCTAGTACCCCTACCTTGCCCTTCCATGGAGTAAGTCAGCTGTCTCTGGGTCTAGAGAGACCAAGGAATGATGTGGCTCAATAATGCTGGTGATCCATCTTACAGTCAGACTTTGGTACAGTCCCTAAGCTTGGATAGAAATCAGAAGTCTACCCACCCCCTGCACTTGGACAGGCTTGGCTGAAGGTAGAAATCAGCTCCCAAATATCTGGAGCTCCCTCAGGCCCATTTTCTTCTGTCCTGCTTTCCCATACCTTTGAGCACCACAAGGTTCCTACGCTGAGTCTGCACTACTCTTAGAATCAGGAAAACCTACGCAAAGGGAGAGGTTATCTGCCTTTATAGACTGCTCATTTCCTGGCCTATAAGTTAGGTAGGCCTCTAAGTCCAGTCTCTCTCCACCTCTCTCTCTCCTGAGCCTGAGAAGCAACTGATGATCCTTGGGGCTTGCTATACTTCAATTTTATTTATCAATACATGTCCTGCCCCCCCTCATCACTGGTTTACTTGGGAGCCTGTCTGAACTTCCCTTCCAATCTCATTGGCTTCGGCACACTTTGCTTCACTGAGAGACAGTGCTAACATACAGACCTCTGGGATGAACTCAGAAAAAGCCAACAGGAAGCAGGCCAACTGCAGAAACCAGGCAAGCACCAGGTACCAGAACAACACTGCAAGCAGCACCTCCTTCTTGGTATGCCAGCATCCACTTAGTGCTTGTAATCCTCTCTCTGTCTTTAGCTCTTGTTCCCTGCTTTGCCCCCACCCTCTCACTTTCTCTCTCTTTCTCTTTCTCTGTGTGTGTGTGTCTGTCTGTCTGTCTGTCTCTTTCTCTTTCTGTACACACGCGCGCACACACACACACTCAACAGCTGTTGTGTGCCACACACAGTGCATGGTGGCATAAGCCTGTGCCAGGGTCAATACAGTCACCTCAGGAAGATGGCTGTTACACCCTACCATGACATTTACAAGTGAAAAAAAAATCCAAAACAAAAAAAAACCACGAAGACTCACAATGGCTCAGATGTCAAAGTAGAAATTCCTGAACAACTGCACCCATGTAATTGCAATTAGACCTAATAAAGGGGCCTGAAAAGACAATGTGGGAGTTTCACTCAATTTCTTTAAGTCCTTAGCACAAAACTGAACCATTTTTCTCATTCCATACGATGTAAGTATGTACTCTGAGAGTCGCAGTCACACCGTTCAACTCTGCATGTCAACAGAATTAGAATGTGTTTCCACTCTTGGCCCCATTGTGGATTAAAAAGAAAATTCTGAAGTTTAACCAGAGAACTTAAATGCTGCCATGATTTCTGAATTTTCCCTTGAGAGTTAGTTCAGTTAGAGAAAGCTCCCATATATGCAGGCCTGCACCCTGAGCAGCCTCTGCCTCTGCTGCCCTCTTGGGGATGAAGAACCCTCTTTGCCCATGTTTTCTGTCTTCTTGATCTCAGTGGATACTGATGCGGTCACAAGGTTCTGAGACCATCCAAAGCCTCTTCCTCAACCAAAATGTTTGTTATGGGCTCAGTTATCTCCTCCCAACAAAGCAAAAGCCAAACAACAGCAGCAGGAAAAACCCCAAACCCCACCCTGGAAGCAAAGTCCCCACAGAAGTGAGTTAAGTGAGAGTGTTGCCCTAATGTCACAAAACGGGTCCCTTTCTAAGAAGGGACAGCACAGAGCCAGGCCTCTAGCTACTCGTGCCCTCCCATGCATCCACCAAGGCAGGACCATGTGAGCACAACAGAGAGAGGCTGCCAGCTGCACCCCTAGAGCAAGGCCTCACTGGACACCAACGTTAGCAGGAACTTGAGTTCAGATTTGGAGCCTAGGACCCCTGGAAGAGGTGTAGGTGTGCTAGATGAGCCTCAAGCCTACGGGGCTGGGTTACAGTAGCACTACCAAGCAAATAGTTTTTGACCAGAGCTCATTTAAAACAGATTAATAGCAGAAGAGAATGAGAGCTTAGAATGAGCTCCCTGGAATATCTAGGGCCATGTATACGGAATTCCACCTTGAATGATATCATTTTAATTTAAAATATGAAAGCAGGCATGGTGTCACACATATTTTCTTCCAACATAAATATAAATATACACATATATATACATATACATATGTATTTATATTATATATACACATAAATATAAATATATATACATATATATGACTTTACAAGATATGTGTGTGTGTCAAAATTAGGCCACCTTTCTTACTACTGAATTATAAATATACATATACATACATATATATATATACACACATATACATATACACATTTTAGGCCAGGCCTCAAAATGTATATTTAAAATAAGAGATATGAAATGTGCCTTCTAAGACCTCCTCAGATTCTAAGGGCCACTGTTTATGTGTTTAACTAAAAACAGTAGAAGAGCTGGGCAGTGGTGGTGGCACATGCCTTTAATCCCAGCGCTTGGGAGGCAGAGGCAGGTGGATTTCTGAGTTCAAGGACAGCCTTGTCTACAGAGTGAGTTCCAGGACAGCCAGAGACACACAGAGAAACTCTGTCTCGAAAAAACAAAACAAAACAAAACAAAAAGAAAAAAGAAAAAGAAAAAAGAAAAGCAAGACAAAACAAAACAAAACAACAACAACAAAAGAGTAGAAGAATCTCCTTGACCCATCTTATCTTGCTGTCAAACATTGCTCTCCCTGCCTTGCCAAAGAGATATAAGTTATAGTCATTCAGAAACCAGAAAATTGTTGGCCTAATTTTTACACAACACACACACACACACACACACACACACACACACACACACAGCGAGAGAGAGCGAGAGAGAGCGAGAGCGAGAGAGAGAGAGAGAGAGAGAGGGAGAGAGAGAGAGAGAGAGAGAGAGAGAGAGAGAGAGAGAGAGAGAGAGAGAGAGAGAGAGATTGAGACAAGGTCTCATGTAGCCCAGGTCTTGAGCTCTTCATTGCAGTTGAACTTCTGATCCCAGTTTATGCTGTAACAAGGATCTGTACACAGTTTATGCTGTAAGGAGGATCAATCCCAGGGATGCAGGATTGCTAGGTAAAGTCTCTGTGCACTGAGCTACACTCTCGGCTGTCTGATACATTGTTGTGACACAGAAATAAAGAGTTATTTTGTTTTGTTTTCTGTTTTCCCAGTTGGAAAGATTCTTAGTCAGTTTGTTCAAATATAAACTCACTCTCCGTGAACAAACGCCTGGTTCCCGTTTTCTATCCCGGAAAACACAGATTTTTATCAGTCCTGTCTTTTAGCCAATAAAAGAGAGAAAAGTAGGAAAAGCTCTAATACGCAGGAATCTTTCATGGGTTGGTGAAGGTGTACAGTGCCTAGCTGATGCCACTAGGTGGCAGTGCTCTCTCGATGATGACTTAATCTTGGGCCACCTGCCTGGTGGTGCCTTTCTGGAAAAGATTTTGAATTCCCAGCCCAGGCTACTGAATCTTCTCTGAGCTTTCTTTTGTCTTTTCTAAGTACTGTAGCCTATAGCCTGCGTATGTCTCATTGCATAATCTTAAGATCCCATTTCTCTCCTTGAAGGAAACAGAATTACATGTACTTTGTCTGGACTGATTGCAGATAGCCCCCATAAAGTCCCTTCTCTGTCTTCAAAACCGTCACTGGAAAGTCTAGATGGATGTGAAACTTCAGAGCCCTCCCGCATAGGACAGGGCTGCAGTTAGGCCACTCGAGGTCTGGTCTTTCTCTAACTTGTATGTTAAGACAGTCCCACGACATTTCTGGCTTTGGAGTCTCATGTAAAAGAACAAACAAAAACAAAACAAAACAAAACAAACAAACAAACAAAACCCGATGATGGTCATAGCTCCATATGCTGAGATTACATGTGGACAAACACAAAATGTGAACTACTGAGTGCTTGGTCAGAGGGTGCTCTGGTATAGCTCCTGGAGAAGCAGCTTGTGCACATGCTCACTGCGTGCCATTTAAGGGTAAACAGCGTTTCTGAGGAAACAAGAGCTGGGAAACTTCTGGATGAAAACCAAAGGCACAGCCCCTGAACCTCCCCTCTCCTGTCAGTCATGGTCACTGGTTGCTTCTTTCTCAAGCTGTTCCTTGGCTCCAATACTACACACCTGTTCTTCTCTCTGCCCATCAAACTCTCTTAACAATGGCCTCCACTGTCTCTGTGGGTTGTGTCTTTGGCTCAGCTGCTTTTCCCCGGGCAGCTGTTGGGCATCAGTGACAGCTTCTCCCCTCTAGGTAGGAGGTAGTGTGGCAGCTTGGAAAGCACTCAGACTCCACAGTGAGGAAGACCTGGGCAAGAATCCAAGTTTTTCCACTTAGTCAATATGACAGTCTCTGGTACGTCAGGCACTCCAGGCGTCTTTTAGCCCCCTCTGTAAAACCTTCATGACACCCAGTTTTAGATAATTGCTTTAGCTAAAATTCTCCCATCAGCAATAGCTGACGATTGAGTGGATTAACCTCCATCACTTCTGGATGATGTCTGACCTCTGTCCTTGTCTAAGTCCGTGATACAATTTAGGTCTAAGATACCCCCTAAAGACTCATGTTTAAGAGTGGGTTGGAAGCCTGTGTTGTTATTAGGGGATAGGAGGGAAATTTAAGAGAAGGGATCTAATAGGAAAGTTTATCTATAAGGTAACAGCTTTACTCTACCACATGTCCCCTGGCATAATGGCTCTCTGGCATGAACCCCAATGCACCCATGGGCTAAAACCTGCAGAACTTTGAGCCATGGCAAACTTTTCCTATTTCTAACTTGATTACCTCAGGTATTGTTACAGTAACAGGCAGATGCCTAACAGAATCGTCTTAGCCAGGACCAACTTCTACCCCTGGTGCATCTCTTGATCATTTTCTGTCCACTGGCCACCTCCTCCTTCACTATAAATTCCCCCTCACCCACGCTGTTTTATGTTGACCCCCATCCCTCTCCCCACTGTATGTCTTGGCAAAGGTACCTATTCATAAAGCAACCATCCCAAATAACAACTTTCCTAACCACATTTTAAGGAGTCCAGAATAATTTCCCTTTTACAAATGTAGGATAGAGTTTGAGAGGACCTGTACCACGTGCACAAAAATGGACTCCTTGAAGTAGTATCATTTCACAGTGTTTGGGCAACAGTGAGCGCTCAGTGCGTGCTAGCTTTTCCCCACCCAGGCCTTCTCTGATGTCTTATGCTGTCATCTGGATCACTGGCTGCTCATGAAGAGTGGGCAGCAGGGTTATGACAGCTGAGTGACAACCACAAGCAACAGCCCTCTCATCTACAGACTCACTTAACCCCCCTAAAATCCTCAAAGCTTAACTCTGCCCTTCATCTGCACGTTTGAATTTCTTGGGGTCTGGAAATTCAAAAGGCTGTCCCTAGGCCAGACTCAAACTCACCTGGGAGCCAGAGACACAGACACTTTGGCCCACCCACATCTCCTAAATCTGATTTGAATTTTAATGAACAGAGTCAGGGGCATTTGTGTGTGCTTTACACCTGATTGGTAGCACAGCCTGCAGATGTCTGGGCTAACCCCACATCACCTGATGGAGCAGTTTTGTTATTAATGTGTTTTTGATGATTTTCTCACATATATAATGTACATTTTGGATGTTTTTAATCCCCATTTCTATCTATCATTCCTTTCCCACTCTGACTGAAGCCTTCCTTCTTTCAAATGAGGCTCCTTTCCTACTTCCAGTTTGTTGGTTGACCCCCTGAGTTTAATTAGGATTGCCTGCATGAGCACAGATGTGCTGTGAGTGTATTCACTGGACCATGGGCAATGTATCCGTCACTATAGCGCTGAAGACAACGGCTCCCCTCTTCCCCATTAGCTATTGGATGCTGTAAGCTTCCCAGGAAAAGAGGGACCTCTTGAGTCCTTCCTCATTCAAAACGGAATGTGCAGATTAACCTATAGTATTCAGGTCTTGTGTGTGGGTAACCACAACTAGATACACTGGACTGGTGTGGGACTTCTCAAAGTTCTTTGTGGACTTTAATATGCAAATAGTATTGAAAAGCATCATTATTGGATGCTAAGCACCCTACCACTCCACAAAACATGAGTTATCACCGTGAAGTTGCTATACGTTCTCCCTGAGGGTGTTCTTTACCAAGGTGTATGTACGTGTGTGTGCACATATCATTCTCCAGAAGTTAAGTCCTTCTCTGTACATCCCCATTTGTCTCATAGCTTACTTCCATCTTTCTCTCACTAATTTCTATCGTTTCGAAGACCACAGACAAGGAGTTACCTCTGTCCAAGGCTTTTCACGTTGTAATCATAATGTCATTTAGAAGAAGGGTAGGTCTTATGATGGAGAAAGTAAGGCACACGAGGACACAAATACTGCTGCGGGTTTCACAGTAAAGAGGAAGTATGACTCCTGACTCCTGGCTCAGAGATTTTCATAGACAAGTACAACCAGATCGAGCCGAGACTGGTCAAAGGCAGTACCTCATATACTAATACACACACATACACACCTCATACAGTGCACAGCCAATAGCCCAGGTTCTTAATAAGCACAGAAGCTGGTTTGATATGTTGGGGAGTGAGCCTCGAGTCTACACATCCAAAGCTTCCTGGGTAAGGATGACACTGTTTTTCAACCGTTTTTAACAACTCAACAAATCTTTACTGATCCTAATTTGAAATCAAGGAGACAATATAGGTACACAACATCCTTCTGGTTTACAGTCTATTGACAAGAACAAATCATAGGAATGATGATTATCAATGGAGAGAAATACTCCAGAGGACCAAAAGTAACCAGGAAAGGTGGTCAGGAATGATATTTTTTAGAAGGTGACACTTGAGCAATCACTTACAGAATGAGAGTATGCTAGGTCAGGAGCAATGGGATAAGTGTTCCATTTGGAGGAATAGCAGCAAGTAGGGAATGCATGAACAAGCAGCTCAAGAAACTAAGGCAGGGCCAGAGAAGGAATGAGAAGCTTAGTACATATTTGTCTGTCAAGGCTGAAGGATAAAAGAGAGGAGCAGAGGAATGATGTTATCTGTTTGTTTTTGTTTTGTAGCTCCAAGCTAACCTAAAACTCCCTAAAACGTTCATCTTACCCATCTCAAGGGCTTTCTTATGTGATGAAAAACTAACAGGAGCATTGAAATTGATAAAAACTTTTCAAATCACTCTTGTCACAAAATATCTTTCAAAAACCATATCAAATATTCTGCTCACATCTTATTGTGATACCCTCCCCACATCCACCTCTGATACCTAGGCAGCAACACCTCTGGCCTAGCCCAGAGCAACTTTCCCTGTCCTTCTGGTCAACATTCTTACCTACACTGCATGCCCTAACCATGGCAGACAAGGGATCAGCTACTGGCTATTTCCTGATTTAAATCCTTGAAACTCTTTAACTGCTCTCAAAAAAAGACCCACTCATGAAATCTTGTGTGATGGGCATGCTATCCCATCTCTGAGAGAGGCTGAGGTAGGAGGATGGCTTGTGTGAGACCAAGCTGATTTTTTTTTTTTTTTTTTTTTGGTTTTTTCAAGACAGGGCTTCTCTGGGCTGCCCTGGCTGTCCTGGAACTCACTCTGTAGACCAGGCTGGCCTCGAACTCAGAAATCTGCCTGCCTCTGCCTCCCAAGTGCTGGGATTAAAGGCGTGCACCAAAAGGCCATGTTTGTTTATAACAAACACTAAAAGGCCATGTTTGTTCTATAACACAAACAAGCTGTGTGTGTCTTGAAGATCGGTAAGGAAGGCATTCTTGTCAAAACAACCTAATACAGGCTCAGCCTTGTTTACGAATTAAAAGGGGGGGAGATGTGGAGAACCTTTTGGGGTGCCACTTGGCAGGAATCTGACATTGGCTATGACAAGGAAGTAAGTTTCTGCAAGAACCTAACCTTAGGCTTAGGGGAAGTAGGCTAAGGCAGGAATTTTAATCTTAGGGTGGCACAAAAGAAGTAGGCTTCAGGCAAGATTTTGGGCTTGGATAGGGAAGTGGGCTCAAGTATTTTGGTCATTATGACAAACCCTTTTAAACAAATGTCATGTGACTAATCACATGACTTTGCTTACTTCCTTGCTAGTTTCTTATTGTACTGCTCGCCCTTAATATTCGCATGTAATTAAAATGGTATAATAACAGACTGGAAAAATTAAATTTGCCTTCAGTCTCAGAATTGACTCGGGTCATGCTTTAAAAAAAGAAAGAAAGAAAGAAAGAAAGAAAGAAAGAAAGAAAGAAAGAAAGAAAGAAAGAAAGAAAGAAAG
>JADRCD010221040.1:13764-52764 GCA_019843815.1 Montemys delectorum
AAGAAAGAAAGAAAGAAAGAAAGAAAGAAAGAAAGAAAGAAAGAAAGGAAGGAAGGAAGGAAGGAAGGAAGGAAGAAAGCCTTTAAAAAAAAAAGCGGTCAGGGAGGAAAGATGTCTTGTAGTTCGTGAATACAATGTTTCAGTACATTGGATACAATGTTTCAGTCCATCATAGCACTGCATAGCCACTTCCTACTCAACAGCCAGGAAGCACAGAGAGATGACCTTTCTCTGGCAGCTAGCCAGCTATCTTAATTTCAGGCCTTTCATCTAGGTTCCCTGCCCTATGGCATGATGCCACCATCACTCAGAGTGACAAGTTAAGAGAGCAGCTTGGAAGCTACATTGAAGGCGTGTGTGAAGAATTCAAGTCCAGATTTCTGATTTTCATACTCCCTGCACAGTTCCTATAGGGAGTCTATATGGGGAGGTAAGCTTCCAGGAACACTTTAGAAACTGAGGTAACTTGAAGACTTTCTTAATTCGCTTGGGTCTAGGCGTTTGGCCAACCCAACCGAATGCCCCAGGTAGTGAGGATACTCAGAAGAATATTAGAATTTCCACATGTACACTGTATATATTTGAGGGCCTGGGAGAACAAAGGATGGCACACACATAGGTTTTTAAAGATGAAGAGAATTTGCCTTGGAGCAAAACAAATACATTAGCCTTGTCAAGTACCTGTATACAGTAAACACCAAGAAATATTGAGATATGAAGATGCTATCCTCGGTTGGCTCATCCCTACCACAGAGTGTCCAGGTGTGGGACAGAGGGCAAACTTCCAGCCACTGGCACAGTCTCTCTTTGATAGGTCAGAGATCAATCTGAGGATGACCTCATGATAAGAGGCCTAATGCAGCAATTGTCTAAAAACAGGGCCAAGGGTAAGGGTCAGTGAACAGGGAAGCAGAAAGAAATTAAAAAGAAAACTATCTTTCCTAGATTTTGTTTTAGTTACCCCCAAAGCAGACAAGCAGACAAGCAGACAGAAGAGGACCCAGAGAAAAGAAGGGACAGGCAAAGGTGAAGCAATAGCTCAGGTCACACCAGAGCCTGAGTAGGAAACTCACCCTCTTGGTCCTAAATCTAGTACCCAAGTAGTGAAGCTTAAAACATCTGTATTCGGCTATCTTGGGGACACGATGTTCACAAACAAGCAGAGCCCGTGACTCAAGTCTCTAAGTACTGAGACATCATTTTCAGGTGCCCCGGGAGGCCTAAGCCTAGCAGTGAGGTGGCAGGAACCTTGGACTCCTGGTCGTGACAGATGCCTACACGGCTACTCCCTTCCTGGCTTTAGGGAGGTCCGAGAGGTTTTCTGAGCTGTGTTAGATTAGGTCCATTGTTTTAAAATATCAGAAAGGAAGCATTTTTGAGAGATTGAAACCTAGCTTCTGTTATCAAAATAAGGCATGAGATAAGCTTCCTCTCCCTGCACCTGGTCTGGGAAGCTCGCAGGGCCTCTCTGCTTTGCTTGACAAAAGTCTCTGGAACTGTTCCTTATCCCTCTGCTCTGGTGCCACAAAAGTTTACCAAAACTGTGCCACATCCCCTACCTGGCCAGTACCAAGGCAGTAGGTATTCTCTGTCCATAGTTCTATCAGAGCACGAGGCCCAGAGATAATGTGCCTTGACTGATAAGGTGTCTGAGTTCCATAGAAGGTCCTTGTGGAAACTCACACACCTATGAAAGACTGTAGATTACGTTCATCAGTTACTGTTGGTGGATACATTTTTCCAGACCTTTGCTCATGTTAAAGAGGAAGTGATTTTAAAGGACTCCCCAAAGCCGGGGAAGGAGGGCAGAATAAACACATAATATGACACATCAGTGTCTGACATGATGTTCTGCGCTTTGTCTGTGTCCACACATAGCCTAGTCCTCCAGATAAAAGTAGATCACAATGTCACGATGCCCTGTCACAATGGTGTCACTTCTTGGTAGGTTACCCTATGGAAGTTTTTATAATCACTCAGGTCCTCCATTTTCTCAGTGTGCGATACAGATAATAAGATTTAGTGTCATTATATCATGATCCAGTATTGTTCAGAGGCTTAGAGATTCCAATGAATACAAAGCCAGAAAAAGTGCATGCTGCCAAGCCTGATGCCCTTAAGTTTAATCCCCAAAGCCTCAAAGTGGAAGGAGAGAACTACTGCTTCTCTCTCTCTCTCTCTCTCTCTCTCTCTCTCTCTCTCTCTCTCTCTCCTCTCTCTCTCTCTCTCACACACATACACACACACACACACACACGCATTAACAAAATTTAGACTGTGGAGATAGCGCAGTGGGTAAGAGATTCTCTTGCCAGTGTAAGGGCCTGAGTTTGGATCCTCAGAGAGACATGAGAACTGGACACAGTAGTGTATGCTCATGATGTCAGCATTTCTGTGGCAAGATGAAGAGATGGAATGCAAACACAGGAAAATGCTCAGAATCTGGTGGTCCAGATAGCCTAATGCACGCAGCAGCAGCCACCAATATGAGCTTGTCCTCAAATAAGGTAGAAGGCCTGGACAAGCACCCAGGATTGTTTTCTAAGTGCTACATTTGTGATCCTCATGTACATATCACACATACATACACACACATACATACATACATACATACATACATACGTACATACGTACGTACGTACATACATACATACATACATACAGATCATGCCTTCTTCACCAGGAGGGACTCAACTCATGGGTCAAAAGAGACCTTGCCTCCCTTAAATTGTTCTGTCAAGTACTCTGACACAGTGATAAGAAAAGTTGATAATACAATATATTAATGAGCTATAACTAACATTGCATTCTGTGAACATGAATGCTTTCCTCCTAGCAAGGTGGGGTGTCTATGGTCACCAGTGCTCTTGAGCATGAAGCTAAATGTCCCAGGCAGTTCAAGTAAGGAAAAGACAGGAAATGAAAGCCCTGCAGACTGGAAAGGAGGAAACAAGATGCTTCTATTTACACATGGCGGGATTGTCCACATAGAAAACCCCAATCAGTCCAGACACAGATACCCATAAATAATGAGTTCAGCATCAATGGAAAACTCCAAGACAAATGTTGAAGAGGGAGTTGTATTTCTGTCTATCAGCAAATAACACGTGGAACTGAAATTGAAAAATATGTCAGGATGCCTTGTCCAACTTCCATATGATAGGGTTTGCTCTAACTTATTATATTTTACTTTGAAAAATAATGGGCAGTAAGCAAGCCTACAGGGAATTTTTAAAATTAAGGATTGATGTGGGAGGGCATAATTCATTGTGGGTAAGGCTTCCCGGGGGCTGGCAGTCCTGAGTTCTCTAGGGGAGAAGGATGTACAAGCCATGAGGAACAAGCCAGCAGGCATCATCCCTCCATGCCTCTGTATCATTGTCTGCCTCCAACTTCATACTGCTTTGACATCCTATTCAGAGAGTAAGCCAGAAAATCTCTTTCCTCCCCAAGTTGCTTTACCTCAAAACAATTGTAACCCTAAATAAGACACAGGGTTTTGATTAGATATGAAATCTTGGAAAAGAGAGAAGGAATTAGAAGGGCTTAGGGAAGAAACAAAGAGCACCATTTACAATTGCTCAGAGAAAGTAAAATATGTACAAGGACTAGACACCAAATTGTGCCCATTATTTCTCTTCTTTCAAAATATTAAGATAGGGCTGGCAAGCTGGCTTGGGGGACATTAAAAGTACTGCCATACAATCTGAGGTCAGTCCCCAGGACCCACAGTGGAAAGGGAGAACCAACTCCTGAAGATTGTTCTCTATCTCCTCACACCACTACCTGCCAAGTGCGTGCACTATTACTGCAGCTGCTACCACCAATGATAATAAGTAAGATTTTTGACTGGAGGGATGGTTCAGTGGATAAGAGCACATCTTGTTCTTGAAGAGGACCTAGGTTCAGTTGCCAGCACTCACATCTGAGCTCAGAACCATCAGTAGCTTTGTTCCAAGGGATCTGATGCTCTCTTCTGACGTCTACCAGACATGCTTAGGATGATAGCAAATATATGCATACATGCTGGAAAACATTCATACACATAAAATAAAGCAAATAAATCTATTCTAATAATGATAATAATAATTTAATTATAATGATAATAATAAGTAAAAAAGTATTAAGAATTGAATCTCCAGTGCCTTTCTCGTCAGAGTTTAGAATAGCATAATTGTGCTAGGATTTCTGTAGTAATTACTTTACCCTTGCTTGTCCATTTAGAGATTTACTGTTTACTGTTTACTGTGTCGGTCCTGCAGTTCATGAATGAAATGAGTCTATTTCTTAAGAGCTTTGATTTCTCTAGTCAGCACACCACACCCTACATATGGCTATTTTGCTTTACCTCTCCTCTCCACCCCCACCTACCAATTGTATCTTTTACTTTCTTTGAATTGGTGTAAATGGTGTTATACTTTTCAATTTCTGTTCCACAGGCTATTTGCCGGTGCATAGAAACTCGATCAGGTAAAATGTTTTTAGTCTCGATACCAGACATCAGCTGGTAGAAAGGAAAGACAGAATGAGCTTCATTTGGTTAAACTGCTTTTCTTTTTTCAAAATGTTTTATTGAGAGGATGAAGATAAACTTTTTTCCTGGGAATGGAAGCAAACAAGAAAACAAACTCCAAAATGTAGGGAAGTAGGAGAAATGATACCGAAGGAAATGTTGTCCAACTGCATTACCCATTGAGAATATACTGATTGGACTGGAAAGATGGCTCTGAGTAAGGGAACTTACTCTTCTGAGGGCCTGTGTTTTGTTCCCAGCATGCACATGGCAGCTAACCACCCTCTGTAACCAGGTCCAGAGAGTCCAGTGCATCTTCTGACTTCAGCAGGCTCCACCACTCTGTGGTGGTTTGAATATGCTTGACCCAGGAGTAGCACTATTGGGAGGCCTTGTAGGAGTAGATGTGGCCTGGTTGGGGGAAGTGTCTCACCATGGACCTGGGCTTCAAGAGCTTCCTCCTAGCTGCTTGAGGATGCCATGCTTTTCTTGTTTGTCTTCAGAACAAGGTGTAGAACTCTCATCTCTTCTAGTGCCATGCTTCTGAGCCATAATGATGGACAGAACCTCAGAACCAGTAAACCAGCTCCAGTTAAATATTGTCCTTTGTAAGAGTTGCCATGATCTTGGTGTCTCTTTACAGCAATGGAAACCTTAACTAAGACATGCACATACCTGGTGCATATGCATGTTATCAACCATATATATATATATATATATATATATATATATATGTATACATATGTATATACATATATAATAAACATTAAAAAATAACATGCTAATTAAAACCTCAAGTGAAGCTGATAATGGTGACCTGAAATCCCAGGATTAGCAGGCTGAGACAGGGGAATCACAAGTTTGAGTATAGCCTGGGGTATACAAGAAAACCTTGTCTTAAAACCAATCAAGCAACCGATTAATCACTTCACAATGAGATCATCTGATATAGCTTCCAAATGACTAAAATGAAAAATAGAGACAATACCAGATATTGATGGGGATACAAACAAGCATGGCTCAAGTGTTACCAGCAAAGATCTAAGTTGATAATCAGCTATGAAGGAAAGCTGGGGAATTGCTTCAAAATTGGAAGGTACAGAGCATGACAAACAGGAAGTCTATCACTGACCCACCAATGCAAACTAAATTTGATTATTATTCATATAAAATTTTATTATTAATATAATATTCATTATTATATTATTAACTCAATTTCTTTTTGTGATTTAACTTAATCTGTGTGTTTTTATGTGTGTATGTGTGTCTGCATGTGCATATGTGTAGCTGAGGACTAAACCCAAGTGCTCTAGCACTAAGCAAAAATTAGGACATTAACCCTAAATGAGATCTTTTCCAGAACTTCCTGTCAAGCCTCAAGGATCTATGACAAAGAGAGGCAAAAAGATTGTAAAGGCCAAATGCGGTGGATGACATCAAGGAGACCAGGTCTCCGAGACACACCAACGCTGATGCACACAGGAACTCCCCAAAACTGTGTCAGCACACACAAGGCCTGCAGAGGTTCCAAGCAGTCACAATCTCAGCCCTGAAAAGGGGAAGTGGACATGAAGTCCCACCCCTAACCAAGAACCTGTTTGCAACTGATACATGCTTGGAGAGGAGAAATCAGTTTTCTCCAGTGGAGTGGCACTGGATAGATCAACCATACTCCAGGGCAGGCCCCATGCTCAGGAGTCGTCCATCAACAGAAAATGGACTCCACAAAGTATGTGTGCTTTTGTTTGGTTGCATTTTGTTTGTTTTTCTCTTTTTTAATTTTTCATCAAAAAATAAACTTAGTTTCATACACTATATTCTGATCACACTTTCCACTCGCTAATCTCCTAGACCCTCTATGTCTCCACATCCTTCCAATTCTAAGCCTTTTTTCTCACTGTCTCTTAAAAAACCAAACATAAATAAAAAAAGACAAACAAAAGTAGGGGAAAAAGAAACTATTAAAGATCATGAGAAACATAGTACAGACACACACACACACACACACACACACACACACAAACTCAAAATCGAAACCCATAATATACAAGCAAAATAACAGTAAGGTTAAAAAAATAAAGCCCAAACAAAGCAATATAAAACAAACAAACAAACAAAACTCCAAAAATACCTTTGAGTACATTTTGTGTTGGCCATCTACTACTGGGCGTGGGGCCTGCTTGTAAGGATTGAATTCCCAGTGAGATTCCCTTGGGGAAACTAACATTTCCTTTCTGAGTGGTTGTTAATTGGCGATAGCTTTTTAGTTGGGCATGGGATCTTGTGTCTATTTCCCCTCTCAGTGCTAGGACTCCATCTGCTTTGTGTCTGTGATAGCCTTGTGCATGCTGGCAAAGCCTCCATGAATTCCTGTGTAAGTCATTCCTGCTCTGTCTAGAAGACACTGTTTCCGTGGTACCACCCACTCCCTCTGGTTCTTACAAGCTTTCTGCTTCCTCTTCTGCATAGTTCACTGATCCCTAAAGGGAAAGATTTGATGAAGGCATCTCATTTAGGACTGAGGGTTCCAAGGTCTTTCACTATTGAATACCATTCAGTTGTATATCTTTGCATTAGTTCCCATCTACTATAGCTTCTTTGAGTGAGACTTTCATCCACAGGTATAGCAGAGTACCATTAGGACCATTTTATTGCATCGGCTTTAGCGGAGCAATATTATGTGGTTTTCCTCTAGGTCCATGGCCTATCTAGTCTCAGATTCTTGGCCACCTAAGCAGTGTCAGGGATGGGTTCCATACCATGGAGTGGGCTGTAATATGTGTGGCACTATTGCACAACAATGTTACCTTCACAACGTGTGTGGCACTATGGCATTAGTGAGTCAAGCAGGCAGGTCACTGTTGTACAGAGAAGGGTTGCTCTTTACCTTTTTGCTATGGTTGCATGCAGAGTATTTTCCAGTATCATGAACACTAGCAGTAGGAGTGAAGGCTCTAATTAGGCACCAGTTTAACTTCTCCATGTTCAATATGGGTGTTGTCTTCAGCAATAGGGCCTTACCATCAACTTTTAGAGAGAAATCAATAGATCAATAGTCTTGTCCGTAGCCTGAGTTGTTTGAGAATTTCCATAGAATTCCTTTGGCCAAAAACTCAGAATTAACCCACCCCTGACACTGGATGTTTCAATTGGTGGTGAGAGATTTTTGTTGTTTGTTTGATTGTTGAGAATGAGAAAGAAGATGAAATTGGGTGAATAGGAGGTAGGGAGGCTGTTGAAGTTGGAGGAGAGGGAATTATAAAAGAAAATAAATTGTATGAACAAAATCTTTCAAAGGCAATGTTTTTAAAAAGTGGAAAATGTAAATCTTGCTCCTTCCTCAGTGGTGCTTGTGAGGTGGTTGCTGTCTGCTGCTCAGCATTATGCCTGCCCTGAAATCTCTGGTGACAGACAAGACTGTCAAAAAGAGCACCAAGAAGTTCATCCTGCACCGGTCATGGGTAACAAGAGGACACCCAGAGGACCCATACCTGCTGCCATGTGGCATGAATGGAGTAGAAGACACCCAGAGGCCCAGGCACCACTAAAATAAACAAATATGTGGCAGAAAGTTTGGAGAGAAAGAGAAGAGAGCAGAGGAACAGTGTAGGAACAATGAAGAGAGGTGGAACTGGAGCCATGAGGGTGCAGAGAAATCCTGATGTGAGGAGTATATGCTGCCTCCTGAGGCCATGATGATATCCTGGCCCATGCTGCCACAGAGGACTATGTCTGGATCCATGGCCTTACAGTATGGTCTATGTCTACATCCATGGCTCATATTACCACTAAAGACTATACAGATATTCCTGGTCTGCCACCTGGAGCCATATTGAGGTCTGAGGGCTGAGCAGAGGTGGTCCTGACTCTTGCTTTGGTAACTTGGAAAGCTGGCCCTGAGGGCATGAGACTGATGAGCTCTGGTTACAGCACTCCAGAGAGCACCCCACACCTCACCTTGATTGGGCAGCATAGTAGAACTGGTCCTGCTTGGGTACAGGAGAGATAGTCCTACCCCTCATCACCTGTGAAGTGTAGACAAGTCGGTTCTGTCCCTGGCCTAGGCAGCCTGAGAGCAATAGACCTTGTGGTGTAAATGTGGGGGAGCTGTCCCTGTCCTTTCACTGGGGCAATGCAAGAATGCTGGAGGGTTGGCCAACTTAGCTACTACCCAGGCTCAGAGACTGGCCTTTGAGTTGGCTCACTGCAACATCTATCCTATGTATGAACTGTTGGAGCACGTGAAGGGGCTGGTCCTGCAGAACCAAAGCTGCAGGATAGGATATCGGAGAGAAGTCCTGGGATGGATCCAATATTGGTGGTGTAGCAGAAGCCAGGGGCCTTGAACCAGACCAATGACTCATGGCAATGAACATTTTCAAGGAAAGCTGTTTGGGTAAAAGGGTACACTGTGTGACACACCCTGACACACCACAGCTTCCACAGTGAGATGGTTTATATTTTTTGTTTTCTTGGGGTGATGTTTGCAAAGGCAGAGGGTGGATATAATGGGATGGGGAGATGAGTGGGGTTGGGTTGCATAGTGTGAGATTCACAAAGAATCAACACAAAGTTTTGTTTTGTTCTAAAGTTAAGTGTAACTAGCCAAAAAATCAAGAGGCATGGGAAACAGGGTTTGGAGAAGAGTCAATGAAAGTGATGCCAGTATTGGTTATGGGAACAAAAAGGTTAGCAAAGCATATGCTGCCTGGTGGCTTTCGGAACATCCCATCCTCAATGCCAAGGAGCTCTAAGTGCTGCTGATGTACAGCAGATCTTACGGAGCTGAGCTCACTCACAACACTTCCTTCAAGAAATGTGACCCCCTCAAATCCCCCCAGCCCCCAGAAAGAGCAGCACAGCTGGCTGCCAGTCACTGATTCCAACGCCAGGCTTCAGAGTGAAGTAAATGAATGGATAGCTCATGTGCATGTCTTAATTATGCCTAAATAAAAGCAGAAAACTTCACTAAAAATGTAATGTGCAACTAATATCCCACTTAGTAACCACACTCCTTGTTATTTATCCCACAGATACTTTTGGAGACTTCTGTACAAACACACACACACACACACACACACACACACACACACACACATTTATAGCTGACTCTGTTCTTGCAATAGGTCTAGACTATAAGAGCCCCAGCAGTTTTTCACATGTAGAATAAGTAAACAAATGGTTTCATATACAGGTATGGTAGACTCTTCAGTAATAGAGAAATGGGGGCTAGGGAGAAATCTCTGTCAATAAAGTGTTTCCCAGTCAAGACTGAGGACTTGAGCTCAGATTCCCAGCAGTCTGAGCCCATATCTGCAAGCCCAGCACTAAGGGGCAGAGCCAGACAGATCCCTGGAGTACAACAGCTAGACAGGTTAGTCGATGAGATCTAGGTTTAGTGGACCCCTTATGTCAAAAAAAAAAAATGAAGAATGACTGAAGCATACACCCACACTCTGGCTTCACATGCATGTGTGCACACATGCACATATGTACCTACACATAGAAATGCACACACACACATATGCCCTACCCATGCCATACAAACAATATAGAATTATCCTGAGTGGAAAAACTGTACCACAGAAGGTTACATACCTTGTGCTTCCATTTATACAGTGATTCTGAAATTATAATATTTTAGATATGCAGGTCGGGTGGTAATTGTTCAGAGTTAGGGATGGAGAGTGAATCAGAACAAGAAGGATGCATCTGCAAACAGATGAAGGGCATTCTTGTAATGCTGGAGAATATATGAATCTGCACAGTGATTATATACAACTTGAAGTGCAAATTAGGACAAGTACAGAGGAAATCTGATAAGATTGAGGAATTCTATCAGTGTTGAGATGCTGTGATATAACAAAACATTACTAATGAAGAAACTTAACTTGGTCCAAATGCATAGAAGATCTCAACAGCCACCTGACGGCTCATGGCCATCTGTGCAGCTACAGTGTACTCACACACATACAATAAATAACAAAATAAATAATTTGGCTGGGTGGTGGTGGCACACGCCTTTAATCCCAGCACTTGGGAAGCAGAGGCAGGTGGATCTCTGAGTTCAAGGCCAGCCTGGTCTACAGAGTGAGTTCCAGGACAGCCAGGGCTACACAGAGAAACCCTATCTCAAAAAGCCAAAGAAAAAAATCTCTGTAGAATTAGGGTCATGTAAATTTATCATTTTATCTGTATATCTATACAAACCAGTAAAGTGTTTAATGGAGATTGTTTATATCCATATAACGGGGGACTGGGAATTGATTCCCTGCACCAATATGGTAATTCGCAACCATCTGAAACTCCACTTTCAAGGAATATGCACCTTTCATCTGGATTCTGCAGGCCCCAGGCACACATATGATGTACATATATATTTGCAAGCAAAACACCCATAGACATAGTATAAAATAAATAAACTTAGAAAGAGAAAAGGAAAAAGAAGAACTGGGGAAATGGCTCATGATTAAGTGAAATTTCTGCTAGGTCATGAGGCCAAGAGCTTGTCTCCTATCACCCATATGGGGCAGCTAACAATCCTGTAAGTCCAACTCCCCAGAATTCAAAGCCTCTTTTTGACCTGTGTGCAGGCATCCACTCAGAGGCTCATGCATAAAGCACATAAATAACATATTCAAAAAAGGTTTTATATGTTTGTTGAAAACCAAGAAGCCTAGAGTCCACTATTTATGGTGAAGTCAAAGAACACTGTGGAATTCAGGAAAACACAAGCTGGATTAAAGAGGTGTCAGACAGGGCATTTTAACTAGATCATGCGAGTGAACCATAAGGGAAATCATGACAAGGTGCCGTGGACCAAAAGATCCTTGGTAACAGATCAAGAATATAAAAGTCTCACACACTGTATTCTGAAATAACCAAATTTATGGGCAGACAATGGGAATATGGAGAACAAGGCTGTGGACAAGGACCTAGCACTGCAGTCTGTGGCACAGCGTAGCAGATTTACACTTGTTGACTTGGTAAAAAGAAAATGTTTCTCAGAATCCCTTCCTCGTTTGTTTCCAGCAGGGTTGGCCACAATAAACTATTTGTGAGGCATTTGGAAGGAAGAAATGTAATATTAGCACCAGAAAGTTCCTACACTCTGTGTCATTCTCCTGCTGGTCCATTTTGCTGGAATAGAACATCAACCATCCTGCAGCAACTCCTTCCTCCCCAGAATTGTACTCCGGCTTCTACACATGGGGCAGGAGTGTACTTAGCTCCACAAAGAAAGGTCCAGCTTTTCCGATGGAACACAATACACTCACACTGGGAGTCAGGGCTACACCAGTACTGTATACATTCCAGCTCACCTCTGGACTTAGCTGGTCATGTTTTGTTCACAATTTCATCCATCTTCTCTACCCTCCTCTCTCCTCCCCTCCCCCATGTCCTCTTTCCCCCTCCTGTTCCCTTCTCTTTCCCATCTGCCTTAAAATGACTTTAACTTTCAGCCCCAAGGACAAATGTGGCACCCTCATTGAGATTATTTAGCCAGCTTGCAAGGTTGGTTAAATGCTGTGCCCGCCTATGCAGAGTCAAGATCCTAATATTCTTCTCTCAGTGAACCTTGGTTATTGCAGATATCTTACAAGAATACACCTAAGAGTTCCTAAGAGGAAAGAGGGGGACCTTGCTTCAGGTGGGTAGAGATGGTCATCTGATAGTTTCTCAAAGACCCATGGATGATTCTCCCCACAATACTGCCATCTATCCTTTATCCCTCATGGTAGCAAGAAAGTGCTCTGCTATGTATTTATAGACAGCCAAACCTCTCTGTATAAACAGTTCTTCAATCTGGATGACTAGGGATCTCATCACAAGTAGCTTGTGTCTGGCATGCCTTGCATGGTGTGCTTTTCTACCTAGAACACATAGACAAGCAGACAGAGCAATTGATTGTATTAATAAGGAAATCTGCATTTAGTGTATTTTGACAGACAAATAGCTACCTCAGTTAGGAGGGGAGTGTATGTGCCAGTGATTTCACTGTTTTTAAATATTTAATTTAGGACTGGAGGGAATAAAGGGGAGTGTGTAGAATCTCATTTACCTAACCCCTTTTATGAGACAAAGATTTATCAGCTGTGTTCTTTGAACTTTCATGCTAAAATTTTGAATGGCAAGAAGTTTGGGATGTCAATGCAATATCTTCCTTGGAACTCATCTAGGCTGTTTATATTTTGAAGGCATTAGATATTGAGATTTGTTATAAAAATATTATGATTTGTTATAAAAATTTCTTCTCTTTCTTCACTGGAAATGTTTCAAACACTTCCAAAGGGAATTGTCTAGATCAGTTACACACATTCCCCTTCAGCCTAGGCTCAGATCCAGGAGCTTCCCAGTTATGCACCTGGGATCAGACCAAATGTGCTAGAGGCATCCTCTGTCATTACCCCTCAGAGCCAAAGAAACTAATCCTATTCTCCTATTCTTCTCCATGTCAGTTTCTGTTTTCCTCCTACTCATTGCCTAGAGATGCATTCTGAGCTCCAGCCCCACCCCTAAGAAAAGGCTGTCGATTCAATCAGAGACACAAAGTTGCCTTGTGCCAAACAGGCATAGAAGACACAAGGGTGATTTATTCTGGCTAATAAGATGGGAGAAAACATGTAGAGGCCAATTGTCTGCTGAGAACAAGAACAGCTTCTTGTCTGGGAGTGTATAATGTTGTAGCAGACACTATCATTTGTTTTTCTTGCAAACAGCCAACCTCCTTTATTGCTTAGAAAAAGAAAACTGTTTGCTATAGATACCAAACAGGTGGCTATAGGGTTTGTTAACACACACACACTGGATGAAAAAAAAATCACAATCTCTTGATCATACTACCCTTCAACGTCTCCCCAGGGATTCTCATCTCTGGGGTCCATGATCACATGTCATCTTCTCCTTCACTGGACAGGCGATTTAAAAAAAAAAAAGGATATTGGGCAAATGGCAGAATTTGACTTTTGAAGCTAAGTCATGGGAGACACTGCAGCTTTTACCTTGTTCCTTTGGATCACTGACCATAAAGAAAGATCACTGTGACAGCCCTGTTAAAGTCCAAATGGCCAAGACCTGGTGTGTTTCCAAATAACACAAATTCGTAGTCCCTGTGCATGAGCTAACTCCTCAGATAACTGGATCCCAGCCACTGTCTTTCCTATAATTTCATTATACACATTTTTGTTTGTTTGTATTTGTTTTTTTTTAATCAGAGCCTTACTACACACCCTACCAGACTGAACTTTAACTTATAATTCTCTCTTTCTTCCTCTTTGCCTCCCATGTGTTGGAACTACTGACATCTGGTGAAGTGCCCACCCTTATAAGATAGTTAAGTCTGAACTACTCAGTTAAGTTTAACTCTAAATCATGGCCCAATAATCTGTAAGATACAGTGTGTATTTATTATTTTAGGCCACTGTATTTTAAGGTAATTTGCTATTAGGCAGTTCATAATTATTACAACAATAATGTCAATTTGTGCTGCTTTTGTGGTTTATATAGCACATATGTAGTTAGAAAACCATGCTGCAAATATCGCAGACCTAAGTGATAATCCCATATCTTACTCTAATAGTCTCAATCAGTGATATTTCAGTCAGTCAAATCTCTAGAAATACTTAAACTTGACTTGTAATATTTACCTAGTTGTACAATGTAAATAATCCCTCCAAAGCAAATCTCATGCTCCAAGTATGATGTCACTGAGCACAGAGTTGAGAAGAGAGGCAGACCATCAGCTCTTTCAAACCAGTGAGAGTCACCTCCTGAGTACTCGGATTTGTAATCAGAAAAAATAGATGGATCATATAGTCATACTATGTACTTTTTCCCGTGTGGCTTAGAAGCATCTTAATAAATAGCACAGTGGGGCTGGGGCTAAAGCCTGCTAAATAAAATGCTTGTCTTGTAAGTACAAAGACATGAGTTCAATCTCCAAAATCCTTGTGGTTTTTTTTTTTTTTTTTTTAAGCTATGTGTGGTGGAATGCACTTTTGATCCCACCACTGTGAAGTCAGAGACAAACAGTTCAAAGGCTCACTGTCCAGTCAGTCTAATATTTGGTAAGTCTCAGGCCATTGAGATAGCCTATTTCAAAAATTAAAACATGGGATATCACTAGATAAATGACACTAGGTGTTGTCCTGTAACCCTCATGCATACACATACTCATACACACACACACACACACACACACACACACACACACACACACTAAACATACACATAAAAGGAGTATCAAATTTTTGTCTTTTTTTCCCAGAGCTGAAGATTGAACCCAGGGCCTTGCGCTTGCTAGGCAAGCGCTCTACCACTGAGCTAAATCCCCAACCCCAGAAGTAGTAAATTTTTGACAATAGTTTTTTTTTGACAATATGACCTTGGATCTAACTTCTTCCTCATGTTTTCTGAATTAGTGGCCTCAGTATGTGCTATATATTCATTACAAATGCTAGATTATTCCTATACAACATGAAAGTGGCATTACCTGCTTATTAGAGTTTTTGAAAAAAAATGAAAGGAAAATGACAATGCCCAAAGCCAGTTATTCTACATCAGACCAGAATACAAGCATATTATACACTATTACTTAGCTTAGTGAGACAGGGGAAGTAGATGTGACCAGCATTCTTTTAATTCTTTCTTGAACAGGGAGCTGGTTGCTGAAGTTGAGTGTGGAATCAGAGATGGGGGATGATTCTGATGGAGAACTACAAAAGTAAACCATGGAGATGGACCATCAAATGGGTCCAGGCTTTCTCTCAAACCCACTAGCCACCCTGTGTCTCAAAGAAGTAGGTACAAAAAACCAAAAAACAAAAAACAAAAACAAAACAAAAACCAACCAAACAAGGATGTAATGTTGCTAAGTGTCTGTCAGCACCATGGCCAGAGTGGGACCCAGCTTCAGCAGAAGGCGCTGTCCTTCTTCTCAGTGCTGATTCTTCCTAAAGTGGTTTGACTCTGTCCACCACGCATAAAGATTCAACTCACTATGGGAACATAAGAAAACTGCAGCTGGTACAACCACTCTGGAAATCAGTCTGGCAGTTCCTCAGAAAATTGGACATAGGAACAATGAACTCATGAAATTCTTAGGCAAATAGATCAAATTAGAAAATATCATCCTAAGTGAGGTAACCCAGTCACAAAACAACACACATGGTATGCACTCATTGATAAGCCCAAAAGCTCGAAATACCCAAAATACAATTCACAGACCACAAGAAGTTCAAGAAGAAGGAAAGACCAAAGTGTGGATGATTCGGTTCTTCTTAGAAGGGGAACAAAATACTCACAGGAGAAAATATGGAAACAAAGTGTGGAGTAGAGACTGAAGGAAAGGCCATCCAGAGACGACTCCATCTGGGAATCCATACCACATACAGTCACCAAACCCAGACACTATTGTGAATGCCAACAAGTGCTTGCTGACAGGAGCCTGATATAGCTGTCTCTTGAGAGGCTCTGCCAGTGCCTGACAAGTACTGAAATGGATGCTCACAGCCAACCATTAGACTGAGCATGGTGTCCCCAATGGTGGAGTTAGAGAAAGGAATGAAGGAGCTGAAGGGGTTTGCAATCCCATAGGAAGAACAACAATATCAACTAACTAGACCCTCCAGAGCTCCCAAGAACTAAACCACCAACCAAAGAATACACATTGAGGGACCCATGGCTCCAGGTGCATTTGTAGCAGATGATGGCCTTGTGAAGCATCAATGGGAGGAGAGGCCCTTGGTCCTATGAAGTTTCGATGCCCCAGTGTAGGGGAGTGCCAGGGTCGGGAAGCAGGAGAGGGTGGGTGGGTGGGTGGGAGAGCACTCTCATAAAAGCAGGAGTAGGGGACAATAGGATAGGAGTTTCTTGGGGGGGGGGAAGCAAGAGAGAGAATAACATTTGAAATGTAAATAAAGAAAATATCCAATTAAAAAGAAAAAGAAAGCTGCCTAGATGAAACAAGGACCCTAGAAACAAGAACTCTCTAGGAAACAGTGCTCCTTAGCAAACACAGACCACCCCCTCCACCTGCGTCAGAATACAAGCAAATCCCTATGTGAACAGCAGTATAACTCTCCCTGCTCCTACCAACAATTTAGATAGATTCTGTATAAATATAGTCCCATTAAAAAAAAAAAGAATGGCTGATTAAGCTTGAACTAGTTTGCGGTGCAGGCACAACAAAGCAAAACTGTATCTTCAAGCACATGTTAAGAGTGATGAGAGACAATCCTTTTAATCATCTTACGTGAATACATGAATCAGATGCATTATGGAAAGGAATGTGAGTAGCAGGAAAAGACAGTACACGACTTAATCTGTAAATCTAACTACAGAAACGCCTAAACTAGGCCTGTTAGAAACTAGCCCATTCTTTTTTTTAGAGAACCCCAGGCAGACTACAGCCTGGAGCCCCGAGTATTCTCACCCATGAAGCCCACCGTCAGACTTGCATAGTTTGCATTACTGCTTGCTGTGAATAGTCTTATTTTGCTGATCTGTGTAAGCCTCTTTTTTCCCCAATTATCTGGAAAAGGGGCCAAGAATTTGAAAACACCCACACTAGCCTCTGATCACTGATAACGATCCCTGGGCTAACAGCTCTATAAACATTCAAGGGAGGGACCCTTAAAACCCTGTAAGCATTTTCTCTGCTGAGGGGTAACTTGACATATAGAAAATTCACTTTCCCAAGTGGGTTCTCCCAATTAATTTTAGCAGGAAAAAGAATCTTATCCCAGATCTCTGTCCAAAGACACCCAGCTCATTCCAGTTTGAACAGTATTGTTTCCAAAAAGCTAACAATCCAGTAGATGTTCAACTTCGGTAAAAAAACTAACTGGATTTGGGGCAGGCAGTAAAGGTTGCTGATAAATTAATTATCTTAGAAGAAGTTGAACCTGGAGGACACTACTTCCTCTATACTCCTCTCTTCAGTTTTCTAGGGAATCTCTCTTCTTTATGCTGGAGAGTCTGTTTATACTAAGTTCTACCCAAAACAAGAGAGTAAGTGTGTCCCTCCTGGGATGTCAGTATCCTGGGGCTGAAGAACACCAACATTTGGATGCAATTTGGAGATTCTCTGATGTGGGAAGGTCCCTAAGGAACAGAAGGGGCCACTCACTATGAGACTGCCATACCTCAGATGTGGTCAGGTCGGTGAGAACCATACTCTGGGATAAATACTGACGCAAACATAATAGTGTGACAGTTGTTTGTCAACACAGACTGTCTGCACTCAAATGAAATTTCCTTTTTCTGGATAATTGGAGACATTTACTTGACTCTGTATGTCCCAGTGTTCCCATCTTTAAATGTGAATGACAGGGTTGGTTGTATGCAATTATGTATGTCATGCGCTTAGCCTGGGAGAATATTCAATAAATGTGGCTTCATTTGTTACTACCACTATTATTACTGTGCAGTGATGCAGGCCATGGAAGGAAAAAAGCTCAGCTTTTCAACATCAAAAAGGAGATGAGGCTGGGGAACTAGTGCCATTTTAGAGCACCTGCTTGCCCCGCACGTGGCTGTGAACTTGAGTCTACATGCCTCTTCCTCAGTAAAAGAGAGACACTTCTTCCTGTGTCTTCACTTTCTCTGAGTGAGACCAGGAGAGACAGTGGATTTGGCCTCACCTCAGGTCCTCCCTGCTGAGTCTCAGGAATGGAGCCCTGCAACAGAAGCTCCATCTATGCCCTGTACTGTTCCTAACCAGCACGGAAGACATCTTAGCCTACATCACAGCTAGGCTGCTAGCCAGATGCCTACCAATTCTTGGAGTGCCTTTTCTCTTCCCAGTCACCCCTGTCCTTTGACCTGATTGCTAACTCACTCCACTGTTGCTGCTCTTTTCTGAGGATAGTGGCTCCCCACCTAGATTTTGTGACCTTTTGCCCAAGAGTGAGAGAAAATTACTCCTATGTTCAGCGGTAACAGCTGAGCTCAGTCCTTTGAGTATGCTGACCTCCAGGGAAAGGAAGGCACAATCTGCCTGGTATGCCAGCTGTCACTGTGACTCTCTTCACTCAGATGAGCACTTGTCACTTTCTGGGGAGAGCTGGCTGCTTACTCAAAAGAAGTTCTGGTCCCCTGGTGACTTAATCTGGCTTTGCCAATCTATTTGGTAGTGCAAGGGTCCCTGCAGATCTTGCAGGTGAACTTGCCAAGGACATCCTACTTCCAAGGAAGCTTGCAACAAGGAAACCTCCTCGTCCACTCCTAGGCCCTACTTCAGTGGCTACCAGCTCTTTGGCCTCTATTCAGGCCAAAGGAATGCAAGTACATTTGCATCTGTTAGTGATGCCTGGTTTTCTGCCCATATCTCAGTTCTTAGTGGAATACAAATGCAGCCCCTGCCCTCCCATAATCAAGCCAAACCCATATGCTGTTTTCTAGTTCAATGTTTCTAATTACTGTAGGAACACTGGAGACAGTAGTCTTGCATTTATTAAATATTTATAGTTATTGCCATATAAGAGCGAGACTGGAGCTTAATCCAGAGGAAGAAGGTAGTCACTTGGTTACTGTTAGTATCAGTTAGAATTCGCTAGAGAAACATTTGTGTGCGTGTGTGCATGTGTGCATGTGTGTGTGTGTGTGTGTGTGTGTGTGTGTGTGTGGTGTAGTAATTAAGAGAGTAGGAGTGTTAACAAAGATGACATAGGTAGAGCAGGCCAATTTGTAGAAAATTTGAAAAATCGGACAAGATTCTGAAAAACCTCCAGCCCACACTATCAGGCCAGGAACTCAGTCTCCATTTCTTTTTTCATTTCTCTTTTTCATATGTCTATGTGTGTGGCATGCATACTTGTATCTTAAATGTATATGGAGGCCTGAGGCTGGCTGATGTCAATGACCTTTCTCAATTGCTTTCCTCTTTAATTATTGAAACAGGGGCTCTTAACCTACCCCAGAATTTACCAAATGTCTTCCAGGACTCAGACCTAGAACACCCACCTCCAGCTTTGTAGTTACAAATAGGCTTCCATGCCCACCTGGCACTTACGTGTGCTGGGGATCCTAATGCCTGCATGGCAAGCTCTTTACACACTGAGTCAGCTTTCTAGCCCTGAGACTGAAGTTCTTTTAATGTTTTGAAACAGGATCCATTCTGCTCTGAAAACTCTCAGTGGTAGCTCTTAAGGCCTTCAAATGATTGATCTGGCCCACCCCCTTGGGGAGGATTCAGCTTCAAGGAAACGTCTAGACTAATATTTGACCATACAACTAGCTAACACAGCTTGGCCATCTTGGAACATAAAAATTAACTCTCTTAAGGTCTGAGTAAAGTATTTAAATTTTAAAAAGAAAGAAAGATGCCTGTGTGGCCTTCCTTCACTGGGTTCCTCTCAGGCCCCTCTCTGGTACTTATTTTATTAGATAGAGGGAAATGAAGGAGAACACCCTTCATATGAAGAAACTGCATCCAGAGATTCACTGGGAAGCAAAGACTGCCTGCCTGGGTCTCTGACAACAAATATACAGGCATTTCCTATCAGTCACAAAACCTAAAAAGTAGAGTCTCAGTTCCAGAGAAGTTGGATTGTGGCAAATATTCTTGGGAACACCACTACACATGTTAACTCTGAAGGAAACGTATTAATTCCACAAGAAACTCAAGGATGACTAGAACAGAGATTTCTACTTTCCAACGTATCTGGACCCTGGGAGCAATCTTTGGACTTGACATGGGATATAGCCCAGAGAGGAATGGCTAACTGTCCTCTTCTCTCACCTGGGACAGTTTTAAGAGAGCTTCTTGTGCTCAGAGGGCTCTCATTAACTTTAGCCCATGTAGTGAAAATGAAGTGGAGTGCTGGTTGCGTTGAGTCTTGGCAGAGCCAGAAGTTGGTTTTGGGTTATGTTTCCTGTACAAGCCCCCTTGCCAAAAAGCAGCAGAGGAATGGATGTTTTCCTGCTTTCTTTGAAAAAATTTCCTGTGCAGTTCTAAAGCAATGTTGTTTGTTGTTAGAACGTGTTTTCTTTCTGTTTTTTTTTTTTTCTTAAAACATCCTGTTCTCCCAAGACTCAAACATTAAATACTGCACTGAGAAACAAAGCTGAGAGATGCCTGGTCTGGCCTTCTCCCAGATGACCAAGTTCCTGATTGGCTCAGACTCAGCTTTCAGGAATTGCTGCCCACTCATCCATTCACCAAATATGTTTAAGAACATATTCCCAGGGTCTGTTATGTACCAGATGTGAGGGTAGGAGCTGAGAACATAGCTGTGACGATTCTTTTGCAAGAATAGGTACTCTGTTCTCCCATCCCAATGGCCAGATATGTTCAGAGGAATCTGATTCCTTCAAGATGGTCTTTTTGTCCCACACGTTTAAGTGTTTTAAAACATCTTTTAAGAAGTATCTTGTAGGAGACAAGGTTTCAGAAAAAGAAGAAAGTGAAAGGAAGTATGAAAACTAATGAAACTATCAATTTTACATCCATACCCAGAGATATAACTGCTAACACACTGATAGATTGCTTACTAGCCTCTATTTCTCTCTAATACATGTAATCTTGGAGACATACTACATCCTTGCAATTGGAAGACTTGGCCCTATGACCCTTTCTTTCAAAAGAACTTGTGGGAACAAAGGCTCTTGGCTGAGAATAAAATGAAGCCTTTTAAAAGGGTGTCTTTGTAGCCCCTCCAGGGTAACCAGGGGAGCTTCCTCAGAAGCATGAAGTGCTCCCTTTTTAAGGAGCCACAGGAAACAAACCAAACATGACACAGCCCAGTAATGCAGAAACTGACTCCAGGAAAAGGGGAAGTGCACACTAATTATGTGGCCACGGAGGAAAGAGAGACTTCCTTATTGAGACTTGGGGGCTCGGTCCCTGACTACTAGTGTTAATGCCTGTCCTTGGAAGTTGCAGGTATTGATGTATATAACCAAGGATGCAGAATCAAGGATCATACTGGTGGAGTAGACAGTCCAGTCAGTAAAATAATTGCTCTGGACCCTTGGGGACTTGAATTTGAACTCTACAATTATGTAAAAATGTTAACTGTGATGAGAGTGCTCTTGAAATTCCAGTATTGTGAATGGAAACAGATCTTTGGAGCTTGCTGCCTAGCAAGTGAGAGACTGTGCCAAAAACCCAAGGAGGATATGGATGAAGAGCAGCACGTAAGGCTGCACTTTCACCTCCATGTGCATGCACACGCATGCATGAGCATGGGAACACACACACACACACACACACACACACACACACACACACACACAGCTTGACCTAGTGCTAATATCCATCTAAGTATCAAAGCCCTGCCAAGCCCATGTTACACTGGGGTCTTTGTCACTGTTGGGGGAGGTATTATGCTACAAGGCAAGCACTCATTCTTTGACTTAATCAATGCCCCTGGATAGCATCGGGATCACACCCTGATCAGAATGGGATGATAGATGTCCCTGGGAGGGACTTTGCCTTTTATGAGAAAGAGTGGTTAACTCCCAATTATATGCCATACCACAAAGACCTTGTTTTGTGGGGTTTGTTTGATGGAAGAATAGAAACAAAACAGAATACTTGGACTCATTCCAGAAAAGAAAGACACAGAGCTATGGAAGCAAAGGTTGGGACTCACAGCATATTCATAGCTCTACAAAGAACATTGTTGATGTAGACATAATATGATAGCTTCTATTGATTGATTTAAACAAAAACAGTAATGAAGCTATAATGGGAAAAGGGGAAAGGGGTGATGTAAGAACTAGATCATCAGCCATAGGAAGTTAATCCATTGTTCTATTACTAGAACACAAGACCCATGAGGGAGCAATTTATGAAGGAAAATCACTTATTTTGGCTCCTGGTCCTAGAGGCTGGAAAGTACCAAATCAGGCAACTGTACCTGGAAAGAATAATAGGATTCAACTCACAGAGGAAGGAAGAAGGCAAGCAGGCACAGGCAAGGAGACAAACATAAGAGGTATCCTTGCTGTGCAAGTCATTCTTGAAATAACTGTCCTAGACCCATGAGTATAAGAACTTGTCTCAGTCTGCTGACCTTTGCCCTGTGACTTGATAACTTTTTGAAGGTTGCACCATTCCTCAACACCATTGCATTGATGATTCAGTTTCAGTGTCAACTTTGGTAGAAACAAACCATGTCTACACCACAGTGACTGTAGAGTGATAATATCTAAAGTTCATTAATTACAAGAGATGGCTTGGAAGAGGTGTACTCAGAAATGTACATGGCCTGCTTTATCATCATCCCTCCGTATACTCATAGTTGTCTTGGTTACATTTATATAAAATTATTGCTAAAATTTCATGATCGATGAAGAATTACCACCCCACCATTTGCAAAATGGAAGTGGCCTTGCTGTAGGGCTTTTGTGGGTAGATCATGTTCTGCGATTGAAAGAGGTTGAAGGATAAGGGCTCCTGAGCTGCCCACTATTCATGTGTTACACTGAGTGTGAGAAGCAGCTGTGACTTGGCATAACCAATGGTCTAGTAAGTGCATTTGTTGCACAAATATGGAGGACTGAGTTCAAATCCCCAAAACCTATGTAAAAAGTCAGGTATGGTTCCAATCATATACATACAACCTGGGTATTGTTGTGGGTCGGGTGGAAGAAACATGTTTTGTTGGCCACCAATCCAGCTCCAGGTTAAGTGAGAGAATCTGTCTGATGGGAATATGGCAGAGAGAGGTAGAACAGGGCACCTGACATCCTTCTGTGGTCTGTATGCAAGCATGGATGTATATACTCTCACACATATATGACACACACACACACACACACACACACACACACACTACAAATTTTAAATTAAACCAACTTTTAAAAAGCTAATATTCTTCTACTACCATAGGTTAGAGGAAGCCAGTTCTGACTAGGGAAGACAAGGAACTACACAGTTCTGTATATGGTCCATGGCCTTTCTTGTTGACATAGCCTATGGACATTTTCTGCACAAAGTAGTTCTTGACAATCTGCTTCTTGTGACATCAGATCTCATACCACTGTCACATTAGTGGCAAATCTACATGCAGAATATCGTGTAGGTTCCGAGTGCACTGTGTCAGTCTTCTTTCCTGGGCTGGAGGTCCAGCTTTGCCACTTTCCAGCATTAGCACTGAGGTGCACAGCTGTACTATCTACCTATGAGATGAGGAAAGTACCTATTCCACAGGGCAGTGGAGAGATCTAAAGAAACAAATATATGCAAAGTGCTGACCTACCACTCAGTATGTACTCAGTAAGTCCTAGCTGCTTCTGGTTTTTGTTGTTGTTGTTGTTGTTGTTGTTGTTGTTTTAACTTACCCATCCTTTCTTTAGATATAGAGTTTCCAATTCCAAAACATTCACATTTGTAAACTGTGTAATATTGTGCATTCTTTTATAGCTTTAATTATCCACCATAAGGTCCATCTCTGTGATGTACCAGCTTCTGCATGCCTCCAGCTTGTGGGTTCAGTCTGCAGCACCAAAACCTCCATTTCATTATGTAATGTCTTAGCCATTGTTCTAGTGCAGTGAAGAGTCATCATGACTATGGCAGATCCTTCCCCCTTTTATTTATTCTTCTTAGTAGGAGGAAAAGCGTCCCAAAGGCAGGCAGAAGACTCAGAGACAGCCCCCAACTCTCACAAGGAATCACGTAAGAACACTGAGCTACACAACTATAGCACTTATGCAGAGGACCTAGATCAGACCCATGCAAGTTCCCTGATCTCCATAAACCCACTTGAGTCCTGGTCAGTTGGTTCATTTAGTGTCCTTGATCCCTCTAGATCCTCCAATCCTTTCCCCTCCTTCACAGGACTCCCCAAGCTCTGCCTAACATTTGGCTGTGGGGCTCTGCATCTGATCCCACCAGTTGCTGAATGAAGTCTCTCTGATGATAATTATGCTCCACTCTGCTCCCAGCATATCATGCAGCCATGACAAACTGTAGGCTAGAGGTTTTGTGACTTGGTTGGTGTCCCAGCCCCTCCACTTGAAGCCTTGTCAGGCTATAGAAGGCCATAGGTTCAAGCTCCATGTTCCCCATTATAAAGTGTCATTGCTAATGCCACTCTCATAGATTCCATGGAGTTTCCATTGCACTAGGTTTCTATCTTGCTCCCAAAATGCCCTGCCCCAATTCCAGTCGTCTCTCTCAATATTCTCTCCTCTACCCCAAACCTGATCCCCCCTGCTCCCATCCCCATCTTCTCCCAGTGCACCTGGGAAATCTGTTCTATTTTCCCTCCCTTAAGCCTCCTTTGTTACCTAGCTTCTCTGGGTCTGTAGATTATAGCAGGTTTATCCTTTACAGCTACTATCCACTTATAAGTGAGTACATACCATGTTTGTCTTTCTGGGTCTGTGTTATCTCACTTAGGGTGTTTTTTTCTCCTAATTCTATCTATTTGTCAATTATCAAATTTCATGATCTCATTATCTTTAACAGCTGAGTAATATTCCATTATGTAAATGTACCACATTTTAAAAATCTATCCTTTGGTTGAGAGCCATCTAGGTTGTTTCCAGTTTCTAGCTATTATGAATAAAGCTTCTATGAACAGAGTTGAGCAAATGTCCTTGTGGTATGGTGGAGCATCTTTTGGGTATATGCCCAGTAGTGGTGTAGTGGGTCCTGAGGTAGATAGAATTCCAATTTTCTGAGAAACCATCATATTGATTTCCACTGTGGCTGTGCAAGCTTGCACTCCCACTAGCAATGAAGGAGTGTTCCCCTTGGTCCACATCCTCCCCAGCATGAACTATCACTTGGACCATGGCAATTCTTATAAAAGAAAACATTTAATTGGGTTTAGTTATAGTTTCATAGGTCTAACCCATTATCATCACAGTGGAAAACATGGTGTCCTGCAGACAGGCATGGTGCTGAAGAAGTAGCTAAGAGTTCTACATCAGGAACTGCAGGCAGCAGCAAGAGAGAGCCCTTGTACCTGGCTTGCGTTTTTGAAACTTCAAATCCCACCCCCAGTGACATACTTTCTCCAACAAGGCCATACTTCCTAATCCTTCTCAAGTACTGCTACTCCCTGGTTATGAAGCATTCAAATATATGAGCCTACTGGGGCCATTCTTATTCAAACCACCACATGTAAATAATTTATTTTTATTAGATAATAATAATGCATAGAAAATAAAAGAAAAATACTTTAACTATTTTATCCAAAGATAAATAAGAAGATAAATCTTTTTTATACACACCATACATATAATCATAAACATAAAAAATAGAACTGTTTACAAAACTGAATCTTTTGGTACTCTTCTAATTTTCTTCTTATCAGTTGAGAGCAATCTGTGAACATTTGTCAGGAAAATAATTAAAGTTTTAATAGCTATTTTACTATTCCTTTTAATGCTTATATCATTTTTGTTAGCATCTAATGTTATTACAAACAGCATTTTAATGGTTTGTATATTTGTTTGTTTATTTCTGTGGGGTGCACGTGTGTGTGTATACTTGGGTGTGACTCAGAAGTAATGTAGAGGTCAAAGTACAACCTATAGGACTCAGCTTTCTCTCTCTAGCATGTGAAACCTGGAGATTGAACTCCGGTCTTCAGATTGGGTGGCAGGTGCCACCAATCATTTAGCTATCTTGGAGGGGCTTCCTTCAAAATGAAGCACTTTTAAGGCTGGGATTTTAGCTCAGCAATAGTAGAATACTTCCCTAGCATGTATAAATCCTGGATTCAAGCACCACTACTGAAATAAAAAAAGTAAAAGCTAACATTTCATGGATGGAGAGATGGCTCAGCCAGTAAGCATTCTTACTATTCACAGAAGCCACAAGTTTGGTACCTAGCACTCATGTTAGACTGTTCAAAACTCCTGGTGTCTCCAGCTGCAGCAGATCCCACAGCCTCTAACAGACATAGATATACCTGCTTGTCTATATGCATTCATACAGTTAAAAATAAAGATATGTTTTTGTGTAAGGTAAGGCTAAGAATTATGTGACCTATTAAGGTACAAAAGAACACAGCTTTCAATTCCTCTGTAATAGTCATATGAAAGTCTCTATCCTGTAATGAGAACGATGAGAAAAGCTTACATCTGCTATTCGAAAGTTCAGACCTCTTCTGCCTAAGTCTCTTATTTGATATAAAATCCTGTCCATATTCTGTCTCTTACTTCTAAAGCTGGCATCTAGGTAGGTGGATGTGGCCATAGGCAGGCTCCAGCTGTGTAACTTGTCATCTCTAGTCTGCATGAGACACAGCATGTACCCAGGATCTCCGAAGAGCTCTCTGTTCTGGCTGTCTGAGCCTCCATAGTCAGCCTCCTAATCATAATGCCTACAACAGGACTCTTCAGACTTCAGCAAGTGTGAACTGCACTCAAGGGCTTTCTCAGAACAGATTCCTGGCCATGCCCAGAGATACAATGCAGCTGAAAGGTTGCAAATCCTGTAAACTGTAGGTGAGGAAGTCCAAAGGCCATACTTGACCATGTTAGTACCTGCTACAACTTGGCCTTGGGATCATTTTGCCCTCAGAGAGTGATACTATGTCTTGTTCCCTGGTTCTTAGCTACAGTAGGCATCACTGGAGATTCTGAAGCCTTCTAGAGTCCTGAGTTCCACAGCAACCACAATATGCGGGAAGAGTGCTTCCTGTAGCCTTCCTTCTGGTCCTTGAAGCCATTCCCATTTCTGTATCCTGTAAGCACAGGCCTTTCAAGGCCCCAAATAAGAAAACACAAGCTTGCATTCTTCAGGCTTCTGATCTGAAGAGGTATTTTCTCCATTGTCTTTTTCCCATCTTAACATCGAACATGGACTATAGAGATAGATTAACACAAAGGCTCTGACATCTCACATTCTTGGCCCTGTTGCTCTCTGTTTTCTTTTCCTTCTAGACCAGAAAGACTCCTTGCATTTTGCATGTTGTTGTTTCAAGTTTCAAGTTGCTTTGCCATGTTTGCGTGCACCATATGTGTGCCTTATACCCAATGCTGCCAGAAGATGGCAGACATTGGAATCCCTGGGATTGGAGTTATAGACATTTGTAGGACACCATAGGGGTATTGGGATCCAGGTCTCAGTTCTCTGGAAGAGTAGCCAGTGTTCTTAACTGCTGAGCCATCTCCAGCCCCACATCTCCATTCTTAATACTTCCTTTCTCTGGCTTCCTTTCCTTTCTTTGGCTTTCTTTGCTGGGACTATAGTAGCTGAGTGTCTGATAAAGAACATAATATAGAGATTATAAAAGTATGTTGCTAACAACACATAGTGTCATGTGCCTGGGATCTACCCAGCCTTAGGGAATGGGCTGAGGTGAGACACAGTGCTGGACGAAAGGCTGATGATCTTTGACCTTACTCTTACTTACTTTATAATTTTCTATACTTGAATAAGCACTGATCTCCAGCAATTAACATATGATGTACAGCAGAGGGGAATTCAGTAGAAGATTTATTACTAGAACTCCTTTCTCTCTTGCCCCAGAGCCTCATGTCTCACTGGCCATGGGGAGGCTTTGGTGCTATTAACTCTTTATGAACCAGGAAAAGAAAACCACCCTCATAGAAAGAAAACTTTCTAGCAAATATGCACAGACACACACATATTCTTGTCAGGTCTGACCACCTGTCTCATTCACCCCACAAGTATTTGTGCATACTTACATATATATTTGGTGGATGGAGCCCCCATGATCACCTTCCATTGAACAAGCACCATTGCAGAAAAACTTACCCATTCTGAATGAAAAATAAGCTCTATCCTTTATTTCTGGAGAGAGAAAAAGCTCCTACTTTTCTAGTACTGAATGAAAGAAGCCTTATGAATAAGAAAAAAAGAGCACTTAATTGTTGTTCTTGGTACTTATACTTTTTCAGGATACGTGATCACTTGGTTTCCCAAGTATCTTTACATTTCAAAAGTTCTTATAAATTGAATAAGAAGTTTCAGCAGCAATGTTTTCATGAGTTTCCATCAAGACTTTATCTAAGTAAAGATTTATTAACTGTCACTAGGTCTACAAGTTCATTAAAAGTTTAAAACAATAACTCGTATGTCATTAAGTTAGCAAAGTTTTGTCAAGAAGTAAATCATTTGCCTTGTGTCTCACTAGTGTTGAAGTTTTGTATAGATAAATCCAGCCAATATTTCATCTTCTGTCCTTGTGCCCACAAGAAATTGTCCTCTCACTGTTTACAACATTTAACTATCAGACAATTATTTCACAGTCAGCCCAAAAAGTATTCTTCCCCTAATCACAAATCTGTTACAAGCCTGCTTTCTATCCTAGTGCAATTAGCCCAAGACATGTGGTGGTTTATTGAGTTCTTCATACTAGAGAGGGCTCAAAATTACCTTTAGGGATTCTATAGAATCATTATTAAGACTTATAATGTAATCAATTTGTCTACATAGCACTGCCACAAGAGAATACATCTTCACTGATCTGCAGAAAATCTGCCTAATAGGATGGGCTAGTGCCCAGGAATTTTTATACTATTTTAATAATGACAGGAAAGGCATATTAGCTGCAAGAAGCAATTCTGAGATGAAATCTCTTTGACCCTTGCTTCTTAGAGCTCACCCATTGCAGACAATGATGGGTCATCTCCAAAGGTCGCTCACATACCTTTAGCCTATGCTAGATGGCTCCTGACAGGAATAATCCCTGGAATACATAGTTTTTTGTTTTTTGTTTTGTTTTGTTTTGTTTTTCGAGACAGGGTTTCTCTGTGTAGCCCTGGCTGTCCTGGAACTCACTCTGTAGACCAGGCTGGCCTCAAACTCAGAAATCCGCCTGCCTCTGCCTCTCAAGTGCTGGGATTAAAGGTGTGAGCCACCACTGCCTGGCCCTGGAACACATAGTAATTATGTGTTTTCATCTCATTTTTCATTATGTTTCTCTGTTTATGCTTTATTTATTAATTCTAGTCTTTCTAGTTTCAGGCTCAATAATTTTGTTATTTTCATTATATACAGAAAGGGAAATATTTTTTAAGTTTTATTTTTATTTTATGTGTATGAATTTTTGCCTGCATACAGGTCTGTGCACATGTGTGCCCAGTGCCTACAGAGGCCAGAAAGGGCATCAGATCCCCTGCAACCAAAATTACAGATGGTTGAAAACTGCCATGTATGTACTGAAAAACAAACGTTAGTCCCTTGGAAGAGCATCCAGTGATCTTAACCACTGAGCAATCTGTCCAACCCTGGAAAAAAAATGTTCTATCCTTCTACATTTCATCTGGACCCTTTGTAACAAACGACAGATTAACATGCAGAAGTTTATTGAATATAACCTTTATACACTCCAGATTGTTACAACAGGATAAGATTAAAAGAAGTGACTTGAACTTGAACTTAAATCCTTTTTTCAGTGAAGAAAAAGGGAGAATGATGTGAATGAGGCATATTTGAAACACTGGCCAGGAGAAGGGCTCTATGAAGAGCTGATTTCCTCAAGGATGAAGTTCTCTTGAGACTCAGGGCCTGTTCTTCCTAGTACAGAGGTGACAAACGTAAAGTTACTACGTAAATGTAAACCAATTCCCCTTACAAAGGGGTATAATAGACTCTGTTTTCCACAGTTGATCTCAAACTAATCCTTTTCCAATGTGGCCTTATTCTGCCCTCTTACCAATATCTTTATCGCTTTTAGATTATTTTCTTTTTCTGATATGTTTTTGTTTGTTTTTATTTATTTGATTTTGTGTTTTGACATGCATCCATCCTTGTCTGCATAGGCAGATTGAGGCCATCTTAGATGACATATAACCTTAATCTCAAAAAAACAAACACATAAACAAATAAAAAACCAACCAAACAAACAAAAACACCCATAGAGACTGACAGACATAAAATGCCTTAGGTTTGAAGTTTATCTCTTTATAGCCTTTGACAATCTCATTAGTTTGATGGTGCAACATTATGGTTTTCTTTAATGTCTAATGATAGTAAGTCTTGCTGTGGTTTGAATTATGAATAATGTGAATTTGAACCTAATATACATCTAAATCTATAGAAAATAAGTCATGCCCTTCCTTCTTTGGTTCTCTTTTTCCTTTCCACATGGGACTGGAGAAAGCTCTTATTTTCCTCAGAGGAAAGAGGGTGCCAAGGGCTTAGCTTGGGCAAAATGGCCAGAGCATGGCCAGAGACTCCTCTGGCAGGGTTCCCCAGCCCATTCTCAGTTAAATATAAACCAGCAGACAGACCACTGGGATCACTTTCTGTAACTGTTTAACCACTGAGACCAGAATCATCCCTCCAGGTGTTACACTGTAGCAGTTCTTAAACTAGCAAGTGCTTCAACATTTTATTCCTAACTCCTATTAAAGATGTAAGAAAGAGCCAGGCAGTGGTGGCGCATGCCTTTAATCCCAGCCCTTGGCAGGCAGAGGTAGGCAGATTTCTGAGTTCGAGGCCAGCCTGGTCTACAGAGTGAGTTCCAGAACAGCCAGGGCTACACAGAAAGACTCTGTCTCGAAAAACATACACACACACACAAAAAAAGGATATAAGAAAGATTTTCCTTGAAAGGGGCTTTAGTAGATGAGAGAGACAGCTCCACCTGATACTCAGGAACAGGGTTGGGTGGGTGGGTGGATAGAAAACTCCTAGGAAGAAGCATCAAGGCTAAGGGGATTCTTGCTCAATCAATTCAAGAGAATTCATTCTTAAATCATTTTATTGATGAATGACAGGCATGATAAAAACCTACATATTTAATGTGCATACACAGTGAGTTTAGAAATAAGTACATACCTGTGAAACTAGCATCAAGGTTATAACCATTAACAGTACTTATTGAAGTTTTCTCTTGCTTCTTTATTATTTTTCTTTCCTTCATGTCAGATAATGTGCCCATATTGTAAGAAGGTTTATGGGTGGCACATATCCTGCCATGGTGTGTATACCCAATCATCATGCTTTATGAACCAGAAAGGATCTTGTTTCTTTATTTTTATTTCTGTGTATTTAAGGAACATTTATAATGAGAATCACCTTTCTCAATAGACATTTAAATATAAGATACAGTATTGGTAGCTCTAGGCACTATACTATACAGATTTCTAGGCTTATATATTTAGCATAATTTGAAATTTTTACCCTTTGGCCAATATCTATCCGTTTCCCCATCCAATAACAGCTCCACTCTCTGATTATGTGTTATTTCAGGTTCTATAAGTGAGACCACACAATATTTCCCTTTCCATGGCTGACTTCTCTCATTCACCATAATGTCCTCTGAGACCAACAACCAGTGTTGTTATAAATGACAAAGTTTTATTCTTTTGAAAGGCTGAACAGTAGACTATGTATATACACACTACATTTATGCATGTGTATATGGGAGTGTGAATTCATGTTTATGTGTGTACAGGCACACATGTATGTGGTTGTGCATGCATACAGGTGTTTCAGAAATTAACTTTGGGTGGTATATGTGTGTGTGTGTGTCAGTGTATGTATTTGTAACATGTGGGTGCAGAAGAGGGCCCTAGATCTCCTAGAACTGGAGTTACAGGCAATTGTGAGCCACCCTATGGGCAGTAGGATCAAAACTAAGGAGTTCTGCGAGAGTTGCAGTTCTCTTAACCACTGAGCCATTTCTCTACCCCCATCTATACTGCTTTCCATAATGGTTACTCTAATTTACATTCCCACCAACAGCAAGACAATGTTTCCTTGTCGCCATATTCTTGTCCACACGTTAATCTTATGTTACTAAGTCAACATTGTTCCTGCATGGTAACAGCATGCAACATGCTAAAATGCCAAGAGTCAGATGAGACACTTGGCTGTATATCAACAGTGAACAAATACCAGCAGTGGGCCATTTTCACTAAACCAACTTAGCAAGCTTCTTTACAAAACTGAATAGCTTGACTCAGGCTTGATCAAACACAGAGACTTTGTCACAGGTATCATTAAATATAGCCAAGGTAGGGAAACTTTTGGCTATAAAGACTTGTCTGGAGTTGTTCATCTCATTGATCTTTCATAGACACGACCCTTCATATTTTACGGCATTACATTTTTTGGACCTCTCTAAGTGAGTTATGATGAAGTTTTGCTGTTAATGAGTTTTCTTGGGTCTTGTCTCATACCTCTTCTCTATGAACAATCAGCCTGACAGAACAGCTTCTATTGATGTTACTTACGGGTATTTTGTTTTGTTTTGCCCATGTTTTCCAAACATTTAGCTCCTGAATAAACAACACGGAGACATCAGAATTTGTTAACAAGCTGCAAGCCTAAACTGGGCAGGTTCTATGATGACTATAACCTGACTATGGTGTTAATACCCAGATAAATGCCCTGTTTCTTGCCAACTGAGTCTTGCCCTGTTGCATGTGGTTCCTCAGGGTAAGATTCTCTGGGTCACAACCTTATGGTCCATCCTGCCTCATGGTGACCTTTTTTTTCACCTTCTTCTCCTCGTGGTCCCCTGAATAGACCCCCTGCTCGATCTGAAGTTCTGTCTTCCTTTCTTCTCTGCTCAGTCACAGGTTCTAGCCTTTTATTACCCAATCAGAGATGATTGGGGAGCATTCTTCACAGCATATTGGTCCATACGACTACAATGTGATTTGGGGCACAGAACTCAGCATCTGAATACACAGCACACAAGGCCAACTGCTATAGGCTCCCCCTCTTGGATGTTTACTCACCCATCTACCTCTTCTCTTAGCTTTCAATGCCACACTGTTGTCCTGGTTTCCAGTTCTACTACATCTCATGGCCGTGGCTCTCAATCCTATCTTCTACTTCCTTTCTCAATCCTATTTGCTTCTTGCTCCTGATTCTGGGATTCTAGCACTTACCTCTCAGTTGTGCTCCCTCCTCACCCTTCCTCTTTCTCTCTCCCTCCCTTCCTTCTTTCTTTCCTTCTTTTGTAGATAAGGTCTCATGTAGCCCGTGAACCCCCTATGTAGCCGAGGATGACCTTGAACTTCTGATCTTCCTGGCTCTGCCTTCCAAGTGTTGGAGTTGCACATGTAACCACCAAGCATGGTTTCAGTCGTGTTTTATTATTATCATCGTTGTTTTCTAATTTTGACTGATTCTTACTTTGCGTTGGTGGTTTTTGTCCCACAAGGACATAATAAGCCTCATTTCATATTTCATAGTAACACAATCTCCCTGGGAGAAAGCAACAATGATCATTAGTTTCTTGGGAGTCTCCCTAGGTATGGTCTCACCTTTGAATTTATAAATATTCATATCCATTTACATATCTCCCCATGCATAAATTGCTGCACACCATACCTTTCTACTGCTTACTCCGTACCTGGCTCTCCCCTATGATACCTAGATGTAGAGAGCTCTACTTGAGTGCAGAGGAAACTGTTTGCTCTACTAATTGTATGACATTTCTTTATCTTTGACTCTTGGAAATGACTTGGGCCACTCTGGGACACCACCCAGCCAAACATGCCCTTGGCTTCTTTTACTCAAGATTCTAATAAACTTAATATAAGAGGGTTCCAATAGGTGGAACCTCTTGCTGATTTCCCACCCCACCTTCCCAGGCTTGCACCACACCCAAGCTTTGTCTGACCTTCCTGCCCAGAGAAGAATGAAGCAGTGCTGCCCATGGAACATTCATTTCTGCCACAAAACAGCTGAGCTAAAAAGGGAAATGGCTCTTTCTGGAAGGGCATCTGTGGACCTTCAGCAATGACATACCGATGCCTGGCCATGAGCCCAGAATCACAAAACCTTCTCAGCCATATCAGACAAATGGCATTTGCACCATTAGGGCAAGGCTCAGCAATATCAAGTCAGCAATACTTCCTGCTTTATATGTGTGCTTCTCCTTTTGTATAAACAAGGGATCACTTTACACCAGAAACAATCAGGGCCCAGGACTACATAGTAGCTTTATTCTTCCACTCTTTGAGCTTGTTGTAGGACCCCAAACACTGAATCTCTTAGCAGATTATTACATTGTCACTTCCTAGAGAGTTAGATTTGATCCCTGGTTTAACACATAGAGAGACACATAGACAAAGACACACACAGACACACACAGACACACACCTCACTACATAGTCCTGGCTGGTCTGGAACTCACTATATAGATTCACTATATAGACCAGTCTCACAGATTTCCACTTGTCTTGGCCTCCCAAGTGCTGGGATTAAAGGTATGTGCCATCACACCAAGCTTCCCCACCAATATTTTTTGGATGCTTCTTTTACATCACAGGTTAAGTTTTATGCCCTGAACCATAATTATGCACATGTAGGCTTAGCTTTTGTTTTCAGATTAGCATGCCCGCCCCCACCCACACCCTGTCATAACCTTCTCTCTTTATATACCCTACAATTGGCTTTCTGACATTTTCTTGTGAATTTCTACTGGGAAGGAATCAAGAGGAATGATAGAAATTTTGTGTGAATTCCTCCTATATTTTATGTTAATCAAAGCCTCTCAAGTTCCCTGGCTTAATGCAAAGAAGGTGAAAAGAAAAGAAATGAAGCACTGCACTGAACTCCTCGTGGCAGAAACTGTCCCAAATACCCAGTCTCTCTTTCTTCAGTGGTAGTAGGCTTAGTACCTTGGCACAGGGCTGTACAGAAGAAAGAACACATTCATCAGCTTCTGCACATTTAGATGTGGCTGTGAACTAAAGTTTGGCAGAAGACACATAAAAGAAAATGTCCTGTGACCACATTAGGAGCTTTCCTGAAGAAACCTCTAGAATATGTTGTGCTCTTTATTTATTTTTTTCATCATCTGTCTTGGACACAGATGTTGACTTATCCCTCAGAGATGAAGATACGGAAGTAAAGATGTTAGTTGACGCTTGTTAAGTAGCAAGATAGACTTTATACAGGACCACCATGACAGATGTACAGGAAACAAGAACCAGTGGGTATTTATCACCCAGGGCCAGGGTGGATTTCAGAGGATAGAAATTTACCAGGAGAAAACATCAACAGTAAGGGAGGTTGCAGGTAAACTGACCCAACAGGGTTCTTGCTCAAGAAAGGTGTGGAGTGTAGACATCACCTGGAGGCTGGTGCTGGCAAGGAGCCTGTTCAAGAGGTGGCCAGATAGCAAAGATGGAGGATTCTAGCCAAACCAGCCTAGCAGGATTCTTGCTTATGCTGGACACATAAAAATAAACCCAAAAGTTCCAGAGTTAGGCTAGCTGAAATTAACTTCAGAGAAGCTTGAGTAGAGTTTGCCAAAGGGAGCAAGTTTTGTAAAGAGATGGTAGAGACTTCAAGGAAACCTGATGCCCCATCCTGACCTTAGGTTTGGATACCTTATTTTTCCACAGGGAAGAAATGAACTCTGGTCAGATGTTTTTGAAGTATACTTTAAAAAATCATAATAACATTAATTCATAGATGTCGATTTAAATGTTGTCAATGAATCTTGGGCCCTGACTTTCCAACTTACACAGTGAATTGTTTAGCTTGAAACTTCAACCCTTTGGCCCTTGGAGCTGAAAACTGGGCAAGAGAAACAGGGAAGCTTGAAATGTGTGTGTGTGTGTGTGTGTGTGTGTGTGTGTGTGTGTTTGGGAGGTTGGATTCTAGGTGACAGCCTGGGTATGCACATGCTGGTAGAACTTTAGCCCCATACCTGCTTGACCCAAGGTGCAAGGGACAACTCTGTGCCTCTCTCTGTCTGGGCAGCTACATGTGTCTACATCCCTTTACAATCGCTATTAGAAGAATTGGCTGCTGGTCAGGGGTCTGGGATGAAGATACACCCCATAATAGAGAAATTGCTAAGACAGACGTTATTCTGGACTGTAACAACAGGTGTGGGTAGCAACAGGGAGGAATGAGAATTAATAACCAAGCATCAGGATATATCTCAGAGGATAGAAACTTACTGAAACAAAACCATTGAAGGTGAGGGGGATTCTACACAAACTGACTAATATAATTGGTAATGAAGTCAGCAAGGAAGAAAAAAGTGGTCCATGGGTCAGTGTTTAGGTGGATCCTTGTCCCTAGCTCCAGCCCTGGTCAGTGTTTGCATGAACATGTTTACCTAGCTTACTGACCTAGGTGGAGGTGGTTCTCTTAGATAGTTTTAGGTTGTAGCCATTTATTTTCTCATGTATGTGGTAGCAGATATCAATTCCAGAACATGAGCATGCTAAATAAGCTACTACTAAGCTATAATAGATTCTGACCTAGTTCTTGAAAAATTTGAGGAGTCTCTCTAGTGACTGGTCTCCTGCCCTCTGTCATGTCTGAAGGCATAGGAGTCATTTGCAAGGGTTCACTATGGCCAATGGACATGGAATGTTCATACTGATTTAACCGGGTACTTTTTTTTTTTTATTAGGTATTTTCTTTATTTACATGTACATTTTCCCTTTCCCATTTCCCCTCCAAAACAAACAAACAAACAAACAAACAAAAAGAACAAACCCCTTTTGCCTCCCCCCTCCCAATGCCTGTCACCCCACCCTCTCCCACTTATTGGCCCTGGCATTCCCCTACACTGGGGCACAAAACCTTCACAAGGCTGAGGTCCTTTACTCCTATTGATGATCGAATTTGCAATCCTCTACTATATACCTGCTGCCAGTACATTCAATCCCACCCTGTATAGTCCTTGATTGGTGGTTGGGTCCCTGGGAGCTCTGAGGGTACTAGTTAGTAATTGTTGTTCGTCCTAAGGGGCTGCAAACCCTTCAGCTCCATAGAACCTTTCTCTAACTCCTTCATTGGGGACCGTGTACTCAGTTCAATGAATGGCTGTGAGCCTCTACATCTGTATTAGTCAGGTATTGTCAGAGCCTCTTAGGAGATAGCTATATGCTTGTCCTTCCTTCCATCTCTGCTCCATAGTTAATCTCTGCCATTCCTTCTGTGGGTGTTTGATTCCCCTTTTTAAGAAGGAATGAAATGTCCACCTTTTAGTCTTCCTTCTTCTAAAGTTTCTTGTTAACCAGGTACTTTTTAGTCCAAACCCCATTTCATGGTGAAGGGGATGTCAGCTCATGTAATAATGCCCTCTAACTTGGAATGTGTCTCTCTATAGGAGTCCTCTCTAAATGATCTTGGTTACTGTAGGATGATCCACCATCTTTGTTACCTGACACATTATTAAATCACCTGCCTGGGCAGATTGAGTATATGATGATAGGGTTCAGAGGAGTCTGCTGTGTTTTCAAGGACAGAGGTGGTGCTGAGTTGTCCAGGGAGAGCTGACAAGCCAATAGATCCATGTTTCCTGAAGCTTTGATGGAGTTTTTCACCTGGAAGGGTAGTCAGGGGACATTGCAGCTATCAGAAGGGGAAGAAGACAGAGTACATGATGACCTCCATGCCTCCTTATCTCTATAATACTCAGAAGACTATACCCTTCACCCCAGAGCCAGGTATCATCTTGTAGGAAGAAGCAGGAAATGGTGGCAGCCATGGACACTAACCCTTTAAAAAGAAATTCAAGATTTCTTTACAGGTATTACTTAAATGGCCACCTATAAACAAGTTTTAGTAAATGACTGATATTTTCATAATGTTTCTTAAACCATAAAGCAAGCAAATGCAAACAGAGACTCAGGTGGAAAATCCAGATTGACTGTCAAAGTAAGGAAATTTTATTTCTCTGTCATTATGGGATGAGTTGCCCCCTAAGCATTATGTTATTATTTTAATGTCTACTAGCTCAGAATGTGATTTTTCTTTGGCAGTGAAAAAGATAACGGAATTATAATGAGGACTTTAGCCCATCCTAATTCCTCACATGTGGTGCCGCTATAAAAAGAGATTAGAACAGAGATGTAAAGGATATACCATAAGGCATCTACAAGCTAAGAAGAGAAACTTCAGAATGATTCCAACCTTCTTGACATTAACACAAAATATCCATGTCAAAGGACACTTTTGTGGCGTCAGATCCCTCCTTCTACTTCTACACAAGGTCCAAGGATTAAACCTGAGTGACTGGGTGTGTGTAGAAAGTGCCTTCACCTGCTGAGCCACCTCGCCAGCCTCTGATAGACATCTTAATGTCAGGCTCCCAGCCTCCAGAACCACAAGGAGGTCCATCTCTGTTTAAACCATTCTGCCTGAGGTGCTTGCCTATGGAAGCCCTAGTGAATAAATATATCTGCCTATTTGTATAAGAGTGTAGACAAACTTCTGTTCTACATTTTACATCTTTTACATCAATGGGAGTATGTTAAAATACAATACAGTTAGTTAGCACTTCCTATGTGACAGACATTGTTCCAAAATGTTTATTGCATGTTTAAAATGACTGAGTAACTTCATTTAGTCCCTATCTGAAGATATGAAAATTGGGGCATAAAGCAATAAAGTAGCTTGCCCAAAGCATCCCAAAGCTTTAGTGGCAAATGGCAGAGAGAACTGTGAGGTAGATGCTCAGCTTAAGGGTTACATGCCCCGCCCCCTTCAGTTTTCATACAAAGAGGCTTTCTTTTCTTCTTGTTCTCCTTCTTCTCCTTGTTCTTCTCTTTCTCCTTCTTGTTCTTCTCCTTCTCCTTCTCCTTCTCCTTCTCCTTCTCCTTCTCCTTCTCCTTCT
>JADRCD010221044.1:0-12221 GCA_019843815.1 Montemys delectorum
TTTTTTGAAATCGTATTCTTATACCCCAGACTACTCTCAAACTCTTACTCTACTTTGTCAGTCTCAAGTACTGAGGTTACAAGCATATGCCCCAGCACTTGCCTCAGCCGTGGCTTTGTAAGCCCTATCCCCTTCCCATGAGGATCTCTTCTCATTAGATTTTGAGCCCTCCTAATTCAATATTACCCCTTTTTAACTGATTGTACCTATAAAAATCCTACTTCTAAATAATGTTGCAGTCTCATTTTCTTGGTTAATATGAATTTCTGGCAGACAATTTGACCATCTATCATGGGATATAGTGCTTCCAAACTTCTCTCCAAAATAAGACTCATCTGAGTAATGGGATATATAAAGTGGTTAAAATTATAGATTCCTGTTCCCACTACAGACTTGTAACTTCCAGAAGAGGGGCCTTGGCAAATTCTCTATGGAGGAATCTAGTCATTGAATCAGTATGATAAATACTCCTTTGAAAATATCAACAGGATCAGAATACCCAATGCACAAAACCTCATCTATCTTCCTGAGGTCAAAGCTCATTTTCCCATGTGTCTGTGGTTACATGATACTGCACTGCAGAATCGCTAGAAATGAAAACACTCTGCATGAACTCTGCAGAACTGCTAGATGACAGCTCTAGAGCTCAGAGTCCATGTCTGCCTTGTACTTTCCACGGAAACCTGGCATCCTTCTGACTTCAGAGAGGAAATATCCATAGGATTCCAGGGAGTTTTATGTTTTGTTACATTTACAAAGCTGCATAAAATGCACACTTACTGAACAGCAATGAGTGAATTGGCACTCTAGTGACTTCTACTTGAGACCATCTACTCAACACCTTGCCCACAATCTCCTAACATCTACTTCACAAATTCCAGAACTCATGCAGACCCCATGCAGACAGCATCAGCATTGGGCAGTGTTTCTACTCCTCTAGGTCAAAATGGAATATTTCCTGTTACTATCTCCAGAACTTGGGTTGTGTTTCTGTCACTTGCTATATGAAAAACCAAAACTATAAGTGACAGACCATGGTTTAAGCCCACCCTTGCCTGACTCTAACCCTCACAAGGCACAGAATCATCACACTGCACTTTATATTCAAACCCTTTCTGAAGTTCTGCTAACCTCAATGTATAGGGAAGGAAAGGAAATAGAATTTCCTCTACCAAATCATGAATGACCCTCTAATCATCCACTGTAAAGAGAAGCGCTATATGATTTTCATTGTTGTGCATGCAAGCACAGAACAATGCCTTAAGTGGATTCTGAAATTGTACATGCAGGCCATCAGCCAGCAATGCTAACCATCATAGAAATTTGTTAAAGAATGAAAATTCATATCAGGAGGTCTGGGTATGGGACCCAGTAACCTGCATTTAATAAGTTCTTGGTGATTTGGTTGCAAATGGTAGGCAAAAACCCAGAATGATGACACTATCCTTTGCCCAGCCTCCTTGTTGCACAGAATCTGAACTCTAAAAAGACACTATACTCATCAACTCCTCCTATAGCAATTCACAAACTAATTTGTAAAAACCCACGCTAGAATCTCCAAACAAAGGATTCTGTCTCCAGCTACAACTACTACATATCAGTTTTTTGCTAGAAAAATGAAGTCAGTCAAGCCTCTCTAAAAAACAGAAACTCTACTTTCAGGACTCTGTGTTCCCTTAACTATTGATTACACTGCTCTAATAGTAGGCATGACATCACATTATTAATGTCTGATTGTCTCTGAATTGATGTCCTCATGCTGGAGTTTGAGAGAGTACATATTTCATTAGCCAGTACTTTAATACCTCTTCAATAAAGGTCTGCCTGTACGACAAGTGAATTAACGAGAAGCAACTGGGAAGGTTCACCCACACTTTACAGAACATGCTATGGTTTCAGGAGCTGACAAGAGGAAGTTTTATAATCGGTTAAACTGAGGTCCAATTGAGAAGGATTTCCTGTTTCCAACAATGACTCAAACCAAAATAAAAGACAGTGAAGGCCATCTTGCCTTTTATAGCTTCTTGCTACTCAAAGGTGTACCTCAGGGAAATCGGCAGTTCCATATCCCCTGAAGGTTTACAGGGCTTGCTGAGTTCCCCCTGCCTGTGGAATCAGATTTTAATATGATTCATCCCATTACAGTTTGACAGACATGTGCATTTGGAATAGGTCATTGGGTTTTTTCACCACACTAATCTCTCAGGACATTAGTTGGATGTCCTTTTGTTTGTTTGTTTGTTTTATAGAGATGAAATCTAATTTCCAGTGAATTCACATATGTAAGAAATTTACTAAGAAGGGGATGGTGTTTGTTTGTGGGGGGATTGATTAAATTCACTCAGTGCCTTGGAAATAAAGCTTTAACAAATGATCACATAGTATCCCATTGGTGCAGATGGGAAGCTGAACTCTCCCCTAAAAAGCATTCACTTTTCCTAGAGCCCAGCAGAAGGCCAGGCTTCATGAGCCATCAACAACCAGCTTCAAACTTTGCGTAATGCCCATTGCAAAGTTGGAACCGTGGTGAAAAATCTACTCCTATGGTACCATCAATTTCTTACTCTCACCTCAACCTGCTGCGTTCCCTCAGATCCTGGGGTAGACATACTTGAAGTGTTACTTGCTCTTGTCTGGTTTGTATTGTTGTTATGAGATCAACAACTCATCAACATATCAGCATATAGTATTTCCCTCTAGAGCTTCAACTTCTGCCCCCAAGTCATTTATGAAGACTATTTACAATTAGGAAAATGACATGGTTTGAGTTTCTTATTTTCTCCAGCTGTTCTTGATGCAAAATTAGTCATCATGTTGACAAGCACCAGAAGTGAGATAATATTAAAAGCATGAATAATATGCAAGACCTATAATTGGTGCCTTTTAATTATTTGTTATTTGTAAACGGATGCAAGGAATACAAAGACCTTTGGGACTGGTCCATCTTTGTAGACACAGTGCCAGGTATACAGTAGCTCATCAGTAAATACCTCTGAACTGCCTGAAGTGAGTGGGATCTAATTAGGCAACAAATATCATCATTCCTTCACAGTAAATAATGCTGCCATGCTTGTACCTTAAAGGTTTATCTTAAAAGGTGAGAGGTAAGACTTCTCTCACTAAGATGGAGTAACTGTTACTTTGACAACAGTTACTTGTTCAGTTACCTGAAACAAATCAGAAATAAACCAAGTATACTATGAGCAATGCCAAACCTTGTCCATCAGATGATGGTGTCTTAGGAAAAGAAGACACATAAAGGGTTATGTTTGCCCTAACATACTACCTTGAATGAGTTGCCAGGACATGGACCCTGGAAACAGAAGCTCAGTAGAGCCAGCTAGATCCCATGGGACATAAAGATAGAGCTAAGAGTTTAGGGAGACCAAACAGCTCATGTTCACAAGGTAGATACTAGAAATAAGACAGACTTCTACAAAGACTTTGGAAGTTTGAAAGTGTTGTGTGTAGCTCATGTGTAGGAAACCTATATAAGGTCAAAGAAAACATCTCACACATTCACCAAGGGGTGTCAATGGAATGTACTTGATCCCTGAAACCTTTCTCACTAAACATATTGACCTTTGGGTTGTTAGATAGAGCATGTAGAAGGCTCCACTCGAGAGAGACGATACCCCAAGGAGAGTTCAATGCTAGTCCTGCCTGGCAGTCCAAGTCCAAAAACACAGCTGAGAAGATCAAATACTCCCCCACATAGTTGTGTCCTGGGGAAAGAGCACCATAGAGTATTTTTAGAAATTCAGAAATATCTAAAGCTCAATAATTTAAAATTTACAAAAGCTGGTACCTACTTTAAAATAACCAGTCATTCAAAGAGGTAAGAAGAGTCATAATGTAGAGGAAAAAGCATGAGCTAACGGTGACCCAAGATTGGTATGGATGTAAGAGTTACCAAAAATGGACATTTAAAAATTAATGCAACACTATCAAGCGGTGATATAAAAACACAAAGTTATTTTGTTTGAAATGAGATTATAATTATGATGTGTAAAATAAATGCACATAATTATGATGTGTAAAAAGAATAGACAGGTAACAAAGAAGTACCATCCAAAGTGAACTACGGAATCATCAATTCAAAGAAAGCAGCAGAAAAGACGGGTGTAGTGGTTCAAGGGTCCACCCTAGCACTTCAGCGGACTTAGTCAGGAGTATGTCAAGGTCAAGGCCAACCCGGCCTATGTAGTCAGACTGTCTTTAAATAAATAAATAGACACACAGACAGAGAACTCATAAGCTGTGCTCCAAATTGAAGCTTCTTAGTACACTTGAGAGTCCCCATAAAGGGAAAAGAAGTCTGCCCACCCCTGGGAAAAATGTTGAAATAGTTTCTAAAAACTTTCCAAATTTTGTAAGTCTTCTGACAAAGAAGCAAATTATATCAGAGAACCTTGGAGTCACTATGCTCCACACCAGACACAAAATAAAACCTTGAAAGACAATGCCGGCTAATGAAGAGAGCTGCTGATATACCACCAGAGGCAAGAGATTTAAAAAAATATATATGAATGAGCATCATACTTAAAAGAACTGCAGGAACAAAAAATGGAGAAGAGACTGAAGGAAAGGTGGGCCAATGACCAGCCCAACTTGGGATCCATCTCATAGAGGGGCACCAAGGCCGGACACTATTACTGCTACTATAATGTGCTTATAGACAGGAGCCTGACATGGCTGTCCTCTAAGAGGCCCTACCAGCAGTCGACTGAGACAGAAACAGATACTTACACCCAACCATTGAACTGAAGTCAGGAACCCCTATGAATAGGGGAAGGATTGAAGAAGCTGAAGGGGAGGGCAACCCCATAGGAAGACCATCAGTCTCAACTAACCAGACCCCAGGGAGCTCCCAGAGACTGAGTAATTACATTACTCAACATGTTCAACATCTGCAGCTGCCATTTTCTTTTTTTTTTAATTGTATATATTATTTATTTACATTTCAAATGTTATCCCCTTTCCCGGTTTCCTCTCTGCAAACCAATGCAACTTTTACAAAAAGGAGATAGGAACTGGAAAGACACCTGAGCAGTTAAGAGTACTGCCAATCTTGTAAAAGACCCAGGTTTAGTTCCCAGCACCCACATGGGATTTAACACCTTCATGTAACTCCAATTCTGGAGGATCTGACAACCACTTCTGGCCTCTGCAGGTTTGCATGCATATGGTACATACATACATACATACATACTACATACATACATACATACATACATACATACACACACATATACATACATACATACGTACATACATATATACTACATACATACATACACACATATACATTCATACATACATACATACATACATACATACATGTGCCTAAGGAGCTACACACATAAAATAATTATTTTAAACAATAGGAAATAGTCACAGAGACACTTCATCATAGATGATAGACACACAGGACGTGAACAGAGATACTTTGCATTGCTAGTTGCTGTAAGCATGAAAATTAAAGCAACAGCCGTATGCCACCACACACGTATTAATTTAAAGATTAACAAGACTGTTGGCAAGTATGCAGAGAAACTCAAAACTCGTGATTCTGCTTGAGAATGAAAGATGGTACAACTACTTTGATATTATTGGCGATTCCTTCACATGCTAAACCAATCTGTCAAGTGAACCAGCAATTCACTTCTAGCTGTTCTCCCAAGAGAGGTGAGAGCCTGTGGTCAAACAAAACCTGAAAGGGCTGGAGAGATGGTCTAGGGTGCTGCTCTTGCTGAGGCTAGGTTTGGTTTCTGGCACCCACACAACACAATGGTTCATAACTATCCATAACTGCAGTTCCAAAGGATTTGGTGCTTCTGCTTAAATACTGTGGACCCCAGGCACTCACATGGTGCATAAATACATGTAGGCAAAGAACTCATACATATAAGACCATGGCAACATTAGTTTTGACACCCCTCAAACTTGAAAAGCTCACAAGGTCAATAGAAAGCCACAGTGGATTACTGCTTGGCAACCAAAGAGGCAGGGAAAATGTCATCACATACCTCAACATAAAGGAACCACAGGATAGTTAGGCTCTGTAAATCAACTCAAATTATATGATTCCATTTAATGAAATAACATAAAATGCAAACTAATCTACACCAAGAAAAATGGGGTAAAGTCACCATGAAGCACATACATATGTCTTAATATTTGTATTTAAAATGTGTACAACTGACTTTATTTCAGTTTTGCCTTAGCAAAGCTGTTCAAGATTAACTGAAGCTATAGAAGTAATTTTATGGCTGAATGGAATGATTCTTCTCTTCCTGAACACACTCTGTGTCCCTGACCAGAGAGTGTCCCCATCGTCCAGCCTTCTTTCCATCCTCTGCGTGTCCTTGTGTCAGCCCATCTCAGATGCCATCTTCCTGAAGGACTTTCTGGTCCTGAAGCTCAGCATGCCTTTCGTTCCTTTGGTCCCCACACTTTCAGTGTCACACGAATTCTGCTGTGTACTGTATCACTCTGGTGCCATCAGCTTCAGCATTCCAGACATAAGCCAGGCTATACCTAGTCCTCTCTCTATAGTCCTAGCCTCCCTGCACCCACTAATTAAGCCTTGTATCCGTAGGTGAATTTTCATGGACTGAGTATTTAGCAATCACAAGCATTTATTCAGGAATCAAATGGCCATCATAGGATGTTCTTTCTTTTCCCAGGGAATGTGTATCTTTTGGTTGCTATAGCCATGTAGATGTTCCATATTATCTCTACACCTCTGTTCTCTCTCTGACAATGGATCTTCCTGGGCATGCCATGTAGTCCATGCTCAGTTGTGGTACTCTAGTGATATAACGCCACCCATAGGTGCCTTCACACTCTCTTGTGTTTCTTGAATTTCTTTGATATCTCTCCCTTTTACTTCTAAGAACTTCTCAATGATTCTACCATATCCAATTTAGTTTCATACATGAATGCCTGTCACTCAGAACACCACATTCTTTGAGATGCTTCTCCTCTGCCTCTAGTTCTTATTTAGGATTAACCAGTGTTTGCTCTTCCATCTAGAGTGAGCTATGAGGTCACCACTGCTGCGGTTGTCCCTATTAGGCTGCCATTCCTTCCTGTCTGTAGATATGAAACTGAGGTGCAGAAAAGTTGAATTCCATAGCACATAGCCAACACAGGGACCAAATCCGTGTCTCCATGAAGGACATTACCCAGTGTGGCACATATGGCCACTTGTGTTCCTTGCCTGCCTTCTGCTCAACCCTCTCCAGGCCCTTTGGACAGTAGCACCTGGAAGACAAACCCTGTTGTTTGTCTCTGTGTCCTTAGCACCTAGATGATTGCTGAGCAGAGGGCGGGCACTCAGTCACTATGTTTTAGTGAGTGATTCGTTTGTGATGAAGGCTATTTATCTGCCTTACTCTCAAGGCTGGCTTTCTTCAGCTGGTCTCCTGGGACAGGATGTATTTAAGCGGTTATCGAAAGCAGTTCATGTTAACTGGTGAGCACTCCCTTTGTGGATTATCTGAGCCGTGATGTTGGGTATGAAGAACAATCACCTGAGACTAAGAACAATCACCCACTTTGGGGCACTGTAAGCCAGTTGTGGGCATCAGAACACCATAGAACCCATATCCTTATTCCCTTCTATGCATGGTCCTTACATCAAGAATTAGAAAGCTTTCAGTTTATTTCCTTCATCTGTGGCAATTTTTCTTACAACTTTCATGCATTAAAAAAAAAAGAAAGAAAGAAAGAAAACTGATAAAGTCAAAGAAAACAAATCTAACGCCAGCACTACACCACAAGTACTACCTGTCTTCACAACTTGTCTGACACTTTGGCATTTACTAGGAGAATAAAGATTGAATTTTGTGTCATGTGACCTTTTAAAAGTGTGAGATGAACATTTATTTGCATGATTTTCGCCTTTTCTTGCAACCAGAACCAAATCACATAGCAATTTAAAACTTGTCTAGATAGTTCAGATACAGATTTGAAAAACAGCAATTTGTGTGGGTAGCTGATTTATTTGTTTGCACTTGTTTAAATCTGCCAGGTAATGAAAATGATTACTGCTATCTACAAGAGAGGTCAGAGTGTCTTTGAGCATAGACGTCCAGAGAGGAAATAATTATGAAGCTGTCATTGTCCCAAAGATGTTGACAGTGAAATATCTGCAGCACACTTCAGGGAAAAGTTTCAAATGCAGAAAGAATCACTGGCCCAACAACTGAGAATCTCACTTCTGGAAAAGCATGAGCTTAAATTTATGTTCAGCACATTTTTAGATTTCCACTCCTCCCTTATCCCCCAAATTTGGAACAACTTAGTTGTTAAGAAACCTAGACTCTAGGCTCTATAATACTACTACCTGCATGTGCAACATATAATTCACTTCTTTCTTCCAGAATTTAGGCTTCGTACCTATGACTGATTCTTTCCGAAGGTTCTTTCTGACTTCCGTTCTTCCATTTGTTCATGCATGAAATTGGGGTTGCTTTGGCTTCTGCTTTTTCCTCTGTATTTATCTCCCTCCTGCTAACACAGCTTGTCTGTGGTGTTATCCATTTCCACACTCCAACTTCCCTGCATCTCTCCATGGGGCATGCATACCTTCTTCACTTCCTTCTCTTTCATAGTCTTCTCCTTGATGCCCTGTTGGAACCATCTTTTCTTTGGGTGTAAGAGCTACTAGAAATACCTGCTTAAGGATTCATCAATACTGATGGCTTAAAATACTGCCTTTCACAATGTGTTAAGTAGCTTTCAGTTAGTGTGACAAAAGACCTGAGTGGGGATTAACCTTTGAAAGAGAAAATATTTTCTTATTCTTAACACACATAGTATTTAACAACTTCATGTGGTTATTATTTAAACAGTAATGTTTTGCTGTGAACCAAAGGATTCTGTGTTCTTACAACATATAGAAATTATCCTTACATTCTATAGAAACATAAGAAAGTATTTTCTTGTGCCTGATGGTCAGAATGATACCTGTGTTGAGTTCTCTCTCCATGTGCCTAATGCTAGATCTGGGGGGGGAGGGGGGAGGGTCCTAGATCCTTGAAAAATAATTTGTGAATTTATAATGAAAGAACACTTTTGTAAGTTTATAATGAAAGAACGCTTTTGTTTCAACTTGCTAATTGAACCATACAGACAAATCTCATTAATTCATAAAAAAAAAACATCCATAAATAAGCTAGATGGTATTCACTGATGCTGTCTCTTCATTATCTGCGTTTGGGAGTAGTTGTCCTAGTTCCCATGTCTTTCTCTAGTTTGTCCTGCCTCCCACACTTGCATGGCTCTTAGTTTCTCTAGCTAATCTGATAAAAGTCCACAAGATCATACATTGATTATTTTAGCCCAAGAAAATCATGTCTATGATATAATGTTGGGTAACCATTTTGATGTTGAGAACTGCTGTATGCTATCTGTGGGAATTAGTTTGCTCATGGACCATTTGTATCTTACAGTGGGCAACTTACTTTAGAACCGAACCACTGTGTACTGTAGAGTCACTACTATTTAAGAACAAAAGGGTTAGATGTCAGCAAAGGAAAAATAACAATGTAAGAAGAGGTAGTTATAGAACTTGATGAAAATGGGGACCAGCAGCCAGATGGGAAACATGTATAGAAGTAAGCACAGTCATCTATTCTGTTGGCCTAGTACTTCTACAATACTGACTTCATCTGTAAGCCAACACAGGTACATAAGAAAATTCTGAAATGTATGGTGCCCTCAGGAATTTACCATCTAATGGGTAAAATAAACCATATAAAAGGATGAGCTTTAAAAAGACATGATCAGATGAAAAGTCAGGAGCCTCTTTGATAGTAGGGTAATGAGGAAAAGCAGAATCCGCTTATTTCTGGAGAGCTCTAATATCCATGGCGCTTCCATATCCATGGCAACCATCAATCAATGGTTAGAATGCCTCCAAGTTAAGTTTAGAATGAAATTTCATCCATCATTTGCTGACCTTTAGGCCAAGATCCTATGTAGACTAGGACTTTAACACTTTTCACATTGTACCTAGCAGCTGGTAGCAGTTAATCAAGTCTGTCCTGTGCAGTAAAACTATCACTCCACCAAGGGAAGAAACTAACTCAGCACCACTGAGAAAATGTGGCAACTTTTGAAACTTATAGTCTGGCTGGCTCCTTGTAGGTAATAGCACCTAGGTGATTCTGTTAAACTCTAGAGATCAGGTGCCGATAGGTGTGCAAAAAGATACAATCATCTAGCCTGGACTATGATGGTGTGTTGACGTCACTTAGATCATACTAGGATGAGCAAATTCCTGAAGAGGAAAATACTTAACCAGACACATAAAGTTATTCTCAAAATCTGGGTCGTTTTCAGTTTTCCACCACTAATCTCATTGCCCCCCATTTATTACTTATTCATTCTATTCATGTTTTCATCTGTGTACTTTTTCTATCTCTGCCATTTGAAATGTCTTAGTACATACAGTAAGAAATGACCCCTTAACTGAAGCTCACATTTAACTAGGAATCTTACATGATTTGCTGAATTCAGGCATCCTAGCCCAATAGAGCTCTAATACAAAGGATGGAAAAACAAACTCTCAGAAGCCAGATATTTTTACTCTGCATTGGCCTGTCGGACAAATCACTTATCAGTGTAAGTTACCAGACGCTAGAGGCAAAAGTATGGTATTTCATTGACACAGCACCTGTATAATATTTTTCTAACTAGTCGAACAAGAACAACAAAATAGTTTGCAAAGTACTGATGAAGTTGGTGTGGGACCATGGGAAGTTTTCTCAACTTCTGACTTTAGCTGACTTTTCTCTTCAAACTTCGATAAGGACACAATTTCCCCAGGAGAGGTCAGCACGCTGAAATTCTTCTGTATTTCGTAAATGTATATGCCATTGTAAAACTGGCCTCCTGCCAGCATGAGAGATACTGTCAGGTTCCCTCGGAGCTCAGAATGCTATTAGCATGCATGACCTGTTTTCCAAATAGGATTTTGTGCAAAGCAGCACAAACTCTGGCTTTCTTTTTCCTATTAGCTGCTCACACTTGACACAGTCTTTAAATGATCTCATTAGCTTTCATCATAGCAACCTGCTTCCTAAATCCACATTTTTAGCTGGGGATTGTAGATTTTGGCAACAGTATAAAGTCTGGTTAGGGAACTGGAGTTCTCCTGTATCTCCTGAAGATTTCCATGAACTAGGATTAGAAACTCAACAGCCAATCCCATGACTACAGCTGAGCTGGGGAAATGGTACTGTTGCCACGCTACTTAGCAATAACCTTATAGTTTACACAACTACCTCTGCTTGCACCACAGCCATGTGACACCGGCCAAACTCTGTCCCTGAGAGCTGGATGCCTCCACATCATATCTTCCCAGAAATGGATCCTGTGCACTCCCCTCTCACGCATTTGTCTCTGTTGGCATGGCTAGTTTGTATGAATGGCCTAGTTCCCAGGCAAGAGTGAGAGATAAGAATTGAATTCTGCCGTATGTCGTGGTGAAGCTCTACCTACAACTTTCAGAACCTTTGCACATTTATCAGAATGGTGTTCCAAAGTTGCTGAGCGGCAAAGAGGGTGCAAAATGATCCCCACTCTTAAAGGAGGCATGTTTTATAAACCTCCAATGAGTGCGACATGTACTAGTCAGCTTCCCAAGAGAATGCCTGAGGCAATTAACTTATTAAGAGAAAGAAGGCTACTCAGCTCACAAATGCGAAGTTCAAATCCATGATCAAACAGTTCGGTTTGCTTGGGCCTCTGGCAAGGATGGTACCTCTTGGTGGGTACAAGTAATGAAGCATCTACAGACATGAGCCATGAAACAGAAACTGAGAAACCCAGCTCCCACAAAGCCCTTTAAAGGGGAACCCTTAGAACTTAGAAATATTCTTTTTTTTATTAGATATTTTCTTTATTTACATGTAAATTTCAACTTTCCTGGTTTCCCCTCTAGAAAAACAAACAAACAAACAAACAAACAAAAACATCAAGAACAAACCCCTGTTGCCTCCCCCCTCCCCATGCTTGCCACCCTACCCTCTCCCACTTATTGGCCCTGGCATTCCCCTACACTGGGGCAGAAAACCTTCACAAGGCCCAGGTCCTTTCCTCCTATTGATGATCAAATTTGCCATCCTCTACTATACACATGCTGCCAGAACAATCAGTCCTACCATGTATAGTCCTTGGTTGGTGGTTGAGTCCCTGGGAGCTCTGAG
>JADRCD010221048.1:0-15706 GCA_019843815.1 Montemys delectorum
CTCCACCTTCCTTGGAGTCAACTTCTACCTCTGAGCACTCACTCTCACTAGGGCCACACCCAAGGCCCCTGGTCTTCAGGCCTTTTCAGTTCATGTCCAACTCTCCCTTTCTTCTAGGAAATTTACCTCTCTTGTGACTATTTACCCTCTCTCACGCTCTGGAGACACTTTCTCCAGGAATACAATGGTCTACTAATCCCATCATCCAAACCATATTACCAGTAAACTGGGTTTATTTGAAAACCTTTCAACTGCAGAGCTTCAACCCATACTGAATGGGACTAAAATTAGTCATCCTTACCACAGCAATAGCAACTAAACTTCAAGGATCCACCTGCCACAGCTCCTGACCTCTTGTCTGATAAGTACAGGGGCCAGGCTATGGGACCTCTGAAGCTCTCCTGCCCACCCTGAGAATAGCTCTTCTCACCCTCCTACTGGGGGCTTTCTTTGTTCTCCGGACCTCCCACACAGCAGGACCCATACAAGCATAGAAGTTCCAGACATGTGCCATCCAAAGCAATAGACTCCTTGGTTGCATCTTCTGTCCAGCCTCTGGGTGCTGCTCAGGGATCTCCCTAACATTCAACCCCTAAGCAGCCTGTTTCTGCAACTGCGGATAGGAACAGCCCAACTTCAGTCTACATGACAACCCCAAATATCTTTGTCTTCCCCAAAACCAAACAAATTCAACCTGCACTGAGGCTCCCTCCTGGGCTGAGTACCCGTCTTGGAGCTGTAAGTGCCTGTACTGGCTGGTTTTGTGTGTCAACTTGACACAGGCTGGAGTTATCACAGAGAAGGGAGCTTCAGTTGGGGAAGTGCTTCCATGAGATTCAGCTGTGGGGCATTTTCTCAATTAGTGTTCAAGGGGGTAGGGCCCCTTGTGGATGGTGCCATACCTGGGCTGGAAGTCTTGGATTCTATAAGAGAGCAGGCTGAGTAAGCCAGGAGAAGCAAGCCAGTAAGGAACATCCCTCCATGGCCTCTGTGTCAGCTCCTGCTTCCTGACCTGCTTGAGTTCCAGTCCTGACTTCCTCTGGTGATGAACAGCAATGTGGAAGTGTAAGCTTCCTCCCCAATTTGCTTCTTGGTCATGATGTTTGTGCAGGAATAGAAACCCTAAGACAGTGCCATGACTCTAATCCAGAATGGTACATACAAGCCTCAACAATCCATTGTGAATTCCTGCCAGGTATGAGTAACCTTCACCATCCAGAACCCCTGGGATTAAAAAAGATGGTTCACACGGGGTTGTGGGGTAAATCTACAGCCATATGGTGGGAACTAGCCCATGTAGCAGAGGGGAAGTGATAATTTTTAGATCTCTCTAGGGAGCCCCTGCCACCCTTCTAGATGACGCAGTAGAGGCTGTTCAATGGTCTGAAATCATCCTACAAGCCAGACTGTGTGAGGCCAGCCTTTTGGAAGACTGTTCTAAGTGAATCCCTGAGTCTCCTCAGCATTTATGGCAGTAACTGTGAGCCCCTTAATATAACTTCATGCTTCATGTGTGCTCCCCTGTGACAATCCCTGGTGGCAGCTATTCCTCTCACTCATGTAACCCTAAACTCTACACTTTGTTACCCCCAAATCATTTTCTCCCCCTTATCACCTCCAGGGCCTTTTTAACTCTCTGGAGACACCAGCTGACTGCCTCTTCAATATCCTACCATTCTCAGTCCTGCCTTCATCAGCATCTACTCACATACCAGTTTCGGGAAACTTACCAGCCCAGAAAGGAACCCTCTTCTGGCGCTACTCTAAGCTTTACCAGTGTATAGACAAATTCACTCAAGCTCCCTGTTTCCCCAGTCCATTTCTTCCCCAACTCACCCTATACATGGAAGGAGAATTTTACACTCTCCTCCAAGTTTCACAAAGGGATCGCTGCCCATAGCCATGGTTGGAATTATTCTGGCAGCCTCGGGGGCTGCTAGAAGTTTGGCCTCAGGAAGCATGGGTTGTAGTCTGTATCTCTCTCAGCAGATATCCACCCAGCTAACAGATACAATCCAGGAATCAACCCTGGCAAAATTACCTGGTGTTCAACAAACCAGATGCTTCTGACTGGACTTCCCCAGGCCTCCTATCATCCATTGCCTTCCAGCCTGAACCGGTGGAGCAGCATTCCAAAATACTTCAAAGCAGCCCGTACTTCCCTGGCTTCAGATAGCCCGCAGAACCTGGCAATGAGTGACAAGCCAGATATTTCTGGCTATTGCCTGACCCCCTACTTTCCCAGTCTCTTGACCAACAACATTCCAGCCTTCCTGGACCTTGACAATTTCATCCCAGTTCAGCAGGAAGCAACTACAGAAGAGAATACACAACCCCTTTATCATCAACAAAAGGTTGGAATGTCTGTTCCCCCAAGAAATTCCTTTTCCCAAGGTCTCCAAATTTAGACAAAAGCCCCTACTGCCTCAGGGGTTTGAAGGAAGTTCCCGCTTGCTAAAAGGGGTGTCACTCTCCTCATCTCTGGCAAGAGGAACTTGGGACCCTTCCATTAACACGTGACTGTGGTGGCTATTAATTTGCCAAGGCGTATGCTAGCTCCTAGGCTCCCTCCTCCTAGGTGGCTCACACGCTCCCTCTTCCCCAGACCCATTTAACCCTGAAAACCTTTCCCTAGCTGCTTCTCCTGCCTTTCCCAGGAGATAGTCTTGGCAGTTTGGGATGAGGTTTTGGTTTTTTCACTCAAGGAGCAGCTATTTTGGTTTCTTGACTCCACCTATTTTCATTCACTGACCTTCTGATCTTTCATGTACACTTGAGAGTTTGTCTCCTTCAGGTCTACAGTACAGGAGGTGGTTAGAAGCACCCGAAAGGCTGTGTTTTATCCCTGTTAAAAGAAATATTTGAGGTGGTCTTTTTTTTCCTTTACAAAATAATCCATTTTAAATCTCATTTTATAAAGCCCAACCAACTCCATTTTTGAGAAGAAAATCCCATTTTGTATGAGGCCTAACTAGGAGCTACACTCCAATTCCAGAAAGAAAACCACGAAGTTCACTTGAGCAAACATTCTATGGCATCCTCCCTCTTAGCAACAACAGCCAGTCAGGCTACAACAGCAGGATCGAGATACATATAGATAATCCAAGACATCCTGCAGAAAGCTGACACCCTAGCCATCCTGTTTGTCAGGTGGTTCTGCCCCTGTGTTTGGTTCCTGCAGATTACACCAGAAATGCAGTTTTTAAAATATTAACTTGCAGACCCATGTGAAAAGTCCTCAAGCTTTCTTTAACCACAATAAAGAACCACACCCCTAGACTTGAGGCTCTCACTTCTGACTCACTGAAATGGGGACAGTGGGAGAGTCCCTGCTCACAAGCACATAATAAAAAACCTTGTGTATTCGCATTAGAATTGGATCCTCAGTGGTCTTGGGGTTCCCTGTGACTTGGGCATAACAATTTATTTAGTTCTTTGTTTTTGTCTACTAGTACCTGATTGTGAAAAGTTTATAGCCACGTTTACAGTTTCAGGGTTTTTGTTTTGTTTTTTTTGAGACAGGGTTTCTCTGGAATTTGCTCTGTAAACCAAGCTGGACTCAAACTCAAGGAGATCCACCCGCTTCTCTGCCTTCCAGTGCTGGGGGTAAAACTCTGTGCCACCACACCCATCGGTCACTTCCCTCTTCTCAAAACCTCAAGTTAACAGATTTTTACAAGATAACTTCCAAACCTATAGACGCACCAGGGTGGTTATTTCCAGGTGCTTCCTTTAGGAGGCGCTGTAAGTTCATCAACTGAGGTAGAAACAAAAAATAATTTTGCAGTTGGTGGTCACCACAACATGAGGAACTGTACTGACGGGTAGCAGTGTTAGGAAGGTTGAGAACCACTGCACCAGACAGAGGGGGTCCCCAAACCTCTCCATATGGTTAGCTCAAAAGAGAACTGCTGGGTATGGGGTGTCTTGCGTTCTCTCTCAGGGTTTTTGTGCTTGTTAATTTTTGGCCTAAATCTCCATCTCTTTGAGCCTAGCTCATAGGTACCTGGACCAGCAGTAAACATCAAAGGCACACTTTTACTCCCAGACCCACCATAGAGATGGAGGGAGAGTAAAACTCCACTAAATTGGATAACTAATGTCATTGAGCTTTCTCACCCCAAACTGGCCCATGCTACAGAAGATCAGAATCTTGTCACAGGCATGAGGTCTGTCACACAGGACACACCTTACTCATCAAGACCCTTTACAATGCCCTTGAGCTATTTCTAACTTCAGGGTGAGTTACCCTGGCCCCAGGGCAACCGGCTGCCACAAAACTCCTCTTCAGATTTTTTTACAATGAATGGAATAGTCAGTGCCCCGTAATAACAACAGCGATGATGATGATGATGATGATGATGATGATGATGATGATGATGATGGTGATGGTGATGATGATGATGATGATGATGATGATGATGATGATGATGATGTTAACAAGAAGAGCAATACAAATAGCTACTTGGTAGTGTCTTGTCCTTTGATGAGCCAAGGGAAGGAGACTAGATCTTGATAAAGCAGTATCTCACTGTGACTGTCAGGTGCTCTGTACCCAGAGCCTCCATTACACCACTGGTATCAGGAGGAGCCATACAAACCTCTGCAACTCACAAATCCAGAGTCAACACCGGAGCTCTGTGGCACAGCCAGAGAGACAGACTGGTACAGCTGTGGCACCCTTGACTCACTCTGGCATTCCAGGGAAGCTATGACCTGGGACTGTCCTGAGGGATAACTCTTGAATTCAATTTTGGAAACAAACAAAAAAAGGGTCTGTTTAGACATTCCCCAGAACCGACTGCACCTAAGGAACTGAGCTCTTCCCAAGACTGACTTCCTTCCTTCCTTCCTTCCTTCCTTCCTTCCTTCCTTTCTTTCTTTCTTTCTTTCTTTCTTTCTCTCTTTCCCTCTTTCTCTTTTTGAGTCTGACTACTGTCCCAATCTGAAAGTTCCTGAAATCCTTCTTGGAATGAAAGGTCCAAAGGGTTGTATGGGCCCAGGACTTACCACCTGGAATCCACTCCAGGGCCTATGAGTCTCTGTGTCTGCCTCCCTAGGGTCAGGAACCAACCTTCTTCAAGGCTGCCCTGGCTTTAGCAGAAGAGAATCCCTCCCCACCCAACCCACCCCCACCGTTCCGTGCTTCTTCATATAAGTACCCCAGCTTATAATTATGTATGTACAGATGTGTAAGTTGATTTTACTATTACGTTAATCTTGCCCAACTGTCTGAAATGGTGTCTGATCTTGCAGGTGTTGAACAAACCATGTAAATATTTGCATACAAAACAACATGAACAAATGAGTTCCAGTCACATCTGAGTGCTGTGTTTTATGGGAGGAATGAAACTACAAAACATCTAGAGATAGCACCAGGAGAACAGACACAGAGACAAAGATGAACGCTTAAGAGTGGGCTTCACTGATTGGTTTTTTGTTTTTGTTTTTGTTTTTTTGTGGTAGTGGTGGTGGTGGTGGTGGTGGTGGTGGTGGTGGTGGTGGTGGTGGTGGTGGTGGTTTTTCAAGACAAGGTTTCTCTGTCTGGCCCTGGCTGTCCTGGAACTCACTCACTCTGTAGACCAGGCTGGCCTTGAACTCAGAAATCCGCCTGCCTCTGCCTCCCAAGTGCCAGAATTAAAGGCGTGCGCCACCACCACCCGGCCTTTTTTTAAACCTTTTCAATCCTTTATTTTGTGATTGTTTTGTAATCTCACATCATGAACCCCGATACGCTCACCTCCCAGTTTTCCCATGTCTGCCCCTCCCCCATGAGTCCCTTCCCCAAAAGAGAAAGAGGGGGAGTCCATTTTAATGTTACCCATATACTCAGTGGGGCATGGTCAAACTCCTGGTGGCCAGCCCCCTCAATGGAAGATGAGTTTTTCTCTATGTACACCCTACCAGAAACCACAACTGAGGAAAGCCTTGCCCAGCGAGGGGCAGGTCCAACTCAGCACAGCCCACGAACGCTTCAGTCAGCAGCCCAGACCACGGACTTCAGCGGTAACACAAGCACAGACATCAACATATCTCCTGGCTGCATCAGGACCACTGACCCACTCATGGTCCTCAGCGGCTTCATGGACCACAGGCTTCAGCATGGCTTCAGGTGGCCACACATTCCATTACTCGCATCAAGATGGCCCGCCAAGGCAGCAAAGCCAAGGCATCAGTCAGGGGCACAGGCTTCCTATATCCAAATGGATGTCAGGCTTCATCTTGGCCTGGGCCAGCAGCATGGACCACGGACGTCATCAACAATGGCATCCGGTAGCATCATGGACAAAAGAACACAAAGGAGGCAGGAGAATGATAAAAAATACCTCTGGCCTAGAGAAAGAACTGAGTCAAACCTTAACCATGCTTGATCCCTGCCCAGAGCCCCACCACCCTTGGGCTTGAGGAGACTACCTGCCTTTGTTGTTCTCTAGACTCCTTGTCTCAGACAGCCCAGGGGCCTTTGAACACATCACCTTTCACAACCATTTCAGGCACACAGCTCATCGCTACCTCCTCCCTCCCTGTTCCTGCTTCAGAGAGAGAGATAGATGGCTCCCCAAAAGGAAAAACCAGCCTGACCAATTCAGAGGACTAACCCCTTAAGCCTCTTGATTGTCAATGAAGGGCTTCATAATTATATTGCATAGAACTGACTCAGAGCAAATTAAACCAATTTCCACAGTGATGGATGTCCTCTCTTCATTAATGACGTAACACTGCAAAAGGAATCAGCTAAGATGCAGGATTAAGGGTTTAACTGAGATTCATCAAGAGCCTATTTCCAGACACCACCCCCCCAAAAAATTGTATTAAAAATTCCATCTCATGGCGAGTGTCTATTTCCTATCTGTCTTTCTGCTTGTTGTTTTGCTGTAGACTAAATCAGAAGTCGACAAACTTTTTCTGTAAAGACCAAGCTGACAACTATCCTAGGTATTTATGATTCAGGAATAACACAAGGGCAGTCAAATGCAACAAGACAGAAATCTTCACAATTTTTGGCAAAATCTAAAACATAACAATAATCAGGTGAAAAAAATTATAACACATATCTGATAATAATAAAAACAGAATTCTTGAAAAAGAAACTCTTAATTGCAGTGAAATTCAAAGTTACTTCTGTCAGTCACCAAACTCTTGCAAAATTCCACACGATAGTGCCAATGTATTTTGAGGGTTTTGAACCTTCCATTTGAGTATTTCCACTTTAATACCTTTTCACACAGATATTGCCAAGAGCTGATTATAAAATAAATGAATTGTAGTTAAGGATGCTTATCACTTGGAAGACAATTAATAGTCTTCAATTATGTTTATCTCTTTGCTTTATAACATACCATTACCATGTCTACTGCCCACTTCCAGTTGAAGAGTCCAGGAAATCTTTAATTGCACATCTAACTGGACTTTAACTTAGGAATCTCTTCTACACTCATACCAAAAAAGTTGATACGAGTTCAAAAAATATGTTTACCGTAAACTTTTGTGGGAATATAGGTTTTATTTACTTTATTTCTTTCTATTTTTGAGACAGGGGCTCACAAGGCACAGATTAACCTTGAACTCACTATGTAGCCAAGGACAACCTTGAACTTGTGATCCTCCTTCCTCCACCTCCTGATTGCTGGAATTAGCAGAGTATAGTACCATGCCCAGGGTAAGTGGTTCTAGGGATCCAACCTAGTATCCTACTAAATAGGTGCATCTCCAGCCTCTCATTTTAACTTTTAACAGCTTTGGAGTTTTATAAAGCAATATGACCTTACCTGTGCTCAAAAAAATACTGACAGGCTGTATCCATGCAATTTCATCAACATGGCTGCCTAAGCATGTCCTGAACAATGAAAACACTAATAAACTTGTTACAGAACTCAAAAGCTCATGGGGCTTCAACTTTAGGCAAAGAATTACAGGCAACTGAGAAATCTAAAACTGGGAGAAATGGTCTTCTAATACCAAGTAATCTGTGCTGAGATTTCATATGTATGCATATTTGTATATATGTATGTATATATTCAGATATCATTATATAGACAGATTAAGGTGTACTTATAGATTTAGAAAAAATATATGTATGTATATGTGTGACAACAAATAAAGAAAGGAAATAGTTAAACGACTCGCTCCATGCAGTAACTAGCTGTAACTTCTGCCAGGGTCTTCTCTTACTCTTACTTCACATGCCGTTTTTCCAGCTGCTGTCTTAGAATATATCATGGGTACAGCTTTTACTGCTTAACCCAGCAATGATTAGATGTTTAGATGTTTACTTTTGGCAGTCTGATTTTCTCTCTTTTGTAGGGGTGGGTGAGGTATGTGAACTAAATAAATTCTACCGTTATGAAATATTTCATTCCCAACATCCTGTGTTTCTGATCATTGTTTTCTAAGACTTAGGGGATTTGTGACAACTCTTAATTCTGACATCAACATCAGTTCCATTCTTTTAGCTCAGATTTAGTGCTATTTTAGTAAACACAGTGCTTTGTCAAACAATCTGAATCAGATAGAAGCTCACACTCCCCTATACCTTACAAGTGTGTCATTTGAAATCAGTAGCTTGTCAAACTCTGAGTTAGACTGTTGTATTTCCCTGAATGGCTTGGGTGTACTCAGCATTGGTTAGAGCTGGGAAATGGACCAGATGAGATGGAAATTCTCTGAATGTCTGAAAATGTACTAACAATCTGAAAACCTGCTGTGCACGTCACAAACAGTGGGGTGTTGTATGAGAAAAGGGCATGAGCTGAACAGCTCTATTCACCAGCTGTTAAATCCCAAGAACCAATGAGTTCTTGGTAGGAGAAGGGCAGTAGGCAGAAGAGAGAAAAGAATGGCTTTCCTCTCTCCAGAAGCTTGCAGTCAACTTGGGAAGATCAGATTTCCTGACACGACACTAAGAGAACAAAACAGTTTCAACATACACTTTTAACATCACTTCATATCTCTTGACTATAGTCAGTAACAAATACATATTCGGTAAAGGACTGGTGAATAAATTGTACAGTGTGGTCGTCTCTAAGCCTAACAGGAGCTAAGTATGGTAACAACCATTGATCCCCGTAGACTGCTGTTCATTACCTTTATGCCCTATTTTCTTCATCTTTAAAAGTGCATGATATTTATCTCAGTATTTCCAGAATCAAATAAGGTTCGAGTTGAAAAAAGAAAAATCAAAGAGATCCACAAATAGCAATTTATTACCAGGGAAATGAAGATCACAGTTGTGGTTAAGAGCACTTGTTGCTCTTGCCAAGGAACCAGGTTCAGTTCCCAGAATCTACATTATGGATCACAAAAAGACTATAACTCCAGTTTCACTGGACCTAATATTCTCTTCCAGCCTCCTTGCACATAGCACAAAGCTGTGTATGTTGGTAAAAAATCCATGCACATTAAATAAAAATAAACCTAAACAGATGAAGATCAATTGGAGCCTGAGGAATCAGTGAAAGTTCTCCATAAAGGAAGTAGAACTTTTTAAAAATAAGTTTTTATTACACTTTCTTATTTACTTGTGTGTGGGGTGAATCTTAAAAGAATTTTAAGAATGTAGAAAAGACTGGAAGGAATAATGCTGGAAAGAGAGGTAGACTGTAGCCCGGAAGATTTATTGAGTTTCCCAGTAAATCATCTTTAAGAGTAATGATAAATGTGGGTTCCCCACCCCATGGGCTGTTGGCCACCAGTGGGACAGAGAGGAGAAGCTGGGGAGCAGGGTTCTTGGGTGAGGGTAAGTACAGGGCAGGGCGGCTAGCTTATATAGCTCAAGTCAGTGGGGAGGGATGGAAAAAGGACAAGGGAGAAAATGCATTTAATTTGCATGTGGACTGATTAAAGACAGGCGAATGAATGTTAACGATGCACCAATTCAAATACCAACGTGTACCGGAGGAGGCAGATACTTTTCAAGAGTAGTAGAATAGCAGACTGTCTAATCATTTCTGAGAAGCCAGTCCTCTGAATGGAAAACAGAAGCTTAACGGGCTTTATCATGATATGGGCCTTTGTCTCTATGGAGTTGAGCAGGCCCAAGCCTGATTTCTATAGGGAGTGGCTCCACTCCTGTTGTGCTCTCTGAAAGACATTCAAGTATGGGCAGCACTCTACTGTCCCTCATCTGGCTTGGGAACCCACACTAAAAGGATAAGGAAGAGGTGAGAGATGGCTTACATTAACAGTTTATGTAAGAACTGAGGTCCCTCTGCAGTGATTTGCCTAAATTGACAGCTCAATCATCACCATAGGATAACCACTATGGGGCACAAAGCTAAGAAAGCCATCCACAGGCCTTGGTGGGGGGCACTTTTGGATGTACCTATCATTGTGGTCATCTTCAGTGATAGCTGACATTTGCTGAATGTCTATGAGCAGAGCTTTGTGACACACTTTTCTTTAGACAATTCGAGAAAGTGTAACACAGCTACAGTAAGCACAGTTCACAGAGGATCGTCATTGTTACTGAGCTGTTAGGGTCAAAAACAGAGGCCTAAAAAGCTAGTCCTGGCCACCCATTTTTAATATGCCAATTAAAGAGATAAGTGAAAATCAGGAAAAAAAAAAAAAGGATATTTATTTTCCATAGACATACCTGCAAGAGGAACAAATAAAGTTCCCAAGGCCATCTTTGGGATCATGGGATGAGTCTTAGGTTTAGGTAGAGCCCAAGAAGTGTACACAACTAGATAGTCCCAGACAAGTTGTGGTCCCCCTCATCATTGTCTCTGCTTCAGCCTCTCCTACAAGGTTGTGTGGTCAGTCGTCAGAACTGTGGAATCTCTTTCCAAGAGACAAGCCGTAGCATCAAGACCCCAGTTTTCTTCCCTCCCATCATGAGTATCCTGGGAAACTTCCAAGTCTTTGGCGATAATTATTGCAATAGCATGACACCCAAGAGGATGACACAAGTGTCTCCCTTTAGAATAGCCGTCCTCGTGCCAAGATGCTTGCTTCATTACATGCAGCATGGGCCTGTTTCCTCATCATAAACAAAGCAAATTTGGCAGTGCTTTAAAGCTTTTTACTTACAGAATCCAGTCCTTGATCTAAACCTTTAACTTTTAAGTTAAAAGCAAATATGTTGAATAGTTATAAATAGAAGAGACTAATCACAGATCAGCTCACATAGCCCTGGTTGGGGCCAAGGACGGAATTTAGAGATCAATGGTTAGGAGACAATGCTAGTCTGTTCCAGAAGTTCCCTGTAGGGTGGATTTCTCTGTAGGGGAGAGGGGTCACCTCTGAATGAAAAAGAAAGGAAGGAAGGGAGGAAGGAAGGAAGGAAGGAAGGAAGGAAGGAAGGAAGGAAGGAAGGAAGGAAGGAAGGGAGGAAGGAAGGAAGGAAGGAAGGAAGGAAGGAAGGAAGGGAGGAAGGAAGGAAGGGAGGGAGGGAGGAAGGAAGGAAGGAAGGGAGGGAGGAAGGAAGAAGGAAGGAAGGACATGACTGCTCCTAGAGGTTTATTGTACATAAAAGGGAGAACATAGCCGGAAGCAGGGACATCTGGGAGAGTCCTGAGCAGTCCTGACCCTGAACCATGTGAGGAGATGGTGAGAGGATGGGAGAGGGGAGAGAGGGCAACCAAGTGCAGCAATGACCAGGGCCAAAGGTAAAAACAAAAAAGGTGGGCAACCAAACTATCTGGATTATATACTCAAGAGTCTCTGGGAGAATGGCCGCCCAGCCCTTAAGCTGGAGGGTTCTGGGTAGAGGGCATAGTTTGGCAGCCATACCTTGTTACAGGTATGGATTGAGGGATGCTGGGAGAATCTGGTGCTTGCATAGTTATATGTTAAATGGGTAGCTCATTAATCCATTTATCTGAGGTTTGAGGCCTAACAATCTCTATTACCCCCTTAGTTTTTAATGTGAACTCTTTATATGGATCTAGGAACTCACATAATATGTAAGAGCAAATTAACAAGAGAAAGCTTTTATTGACTTTAAATGCATGTGACGATGTTTACAAGAGTGCACACCGCTACAAGATCAAAGAGATGACCAGGGCATGGTGTTTTTATAGTCTTCAGGGGGAACAATGTATTCCTGAATACATGGCAGCACAAAGGGATGCCTGGACTAGGATGATTACTTGTTAGGACGTTGCTAAGACAATAGGGAAGGGTAGTACAAGGGAGTGGAAGATGGGTGTCACTTCATGGAGCTTGTTATTTGGGTTCATTGCAGGCCCAGTTACTAGTCTCTGGTGATTTAGGCTATTTCCGGGTTGTTAGTATGTGAATGAATAAATGAATGAAAGAATGAATGAATGAATGAATCCTAATGGCTTCCAGAAAACACAGGTGAATGGCCCTTTCTGAGATTATCCTCAAGTGATTTTTTTTTATCCTACAATAACCAATACACCAAATGGTCATATTTTGAAATAGTATGTCCTTAATTTCCTCACCTCCAAGCTCAGCTCGGAGAAAGAGAGGTGGCTCATGGGTGAAGTTGGAGACTGAGAGGAGAAGGGAACTCATTTTAGAGAAGTCATCCCATTTGAGTAGACATATGAGATGAGCCTCTGAGCTCAGTACAGGCACGATTTTTTTAACTGGAAGCTGGGAGTTTTGAAGTTGTTCTGGTTAATTTTTGTCAACTTGACACAAACTAGAGTCACCTAAAATGGAACTTCAACTAAGGAACTGCCTCTATCACATTGGCCTGTGGGCAAATCTAAGGGGGAATTTTCCTGATTAGTGATAGATATGGGGGGGGAGCTACCCTGTGAACAGCACCCTAGGTGGGTGTTCTTTGTTGTATAAGTAAGGCAACAGAGCAAGTTATGGGGAGCAAACTAAAGAGCATTCCCCATGGTCTCTATTTTGCTTCTTGTCTGCAGGTTTCTGACTTGAGCTCCTCCCCTGACTTCTCTTTATAAGAGATTATAACACAGAAGTGTGAGCCAAATTAGCACTTTCTTTTATGAGTCAGTTTTGGTCGGTGTTTTATCACAGTGACAGAAAGCAAACTAGAACAGAAGGGGAAATGGAATCAGATGGTGAACATCCAGACACTGAAAGGCACCCTCTATTACCAAAACCTTAGGTGCCCACCCAGATCCCTGAGATCTCTCTCTCTCACACACACACACACACACACACACACACACACACACACACCTAAGAGAGCTATTATAGAGTCTGCACCATGCCCCACTGTGACTGTGACTGGCCACCAAACTTTCCTAACACCTGTCAGATACATGCCTGACAAGTTCATCAGGTACCACATACCTGGAGCTTTGTTGCCAGAAGCCCAATAAAAGATGGAGGCGGGGTCCAAAATACAGGGCCTTAACACACCAGACGACTGTCCCCAGGTTTTCCAAACTTTAGGCAGCTCAGATCCAAAGAGAAGCAGAACTGCCCCCCATGGAGATATGGGGGGTGCTGCAGTGCACTTTAAAGTGCCTAATTCAGGAGGAATCAGAAGTCATCAAACTCCCACCATGTATTTACTCTAAGATGCCACTAATCGCCTGGAACACTTCTGCATTCTTGCAAGTGTGTGGGTGGGGCAGCTATTATCTCTACTACACTGGAGAACAAAGGCCAAGAAAGACTCTGTCATCATGACTGACAGAACAAGAAAGCAGAACGCAAGAACAAGGTGCTAAACTCTAGGAAAAGACAACCTCAGCTCAGCTTCCATCATCAGGGAAGCTTCCAGACCCTGCTGGCTGGGATCCGGTTCTTCCCCTGGCTGCTGCGCGTTTCCACACATGGCTCAGAGCAGTGGAGAAGCCACGAGCCTTGTTTGGACCAAAAGGTCCACAAAGACATGGGTTCTTGTATGCCTTGCTCACAGTATGTTCCAATGTCACATGTTTACAGGAAAGACAGAGCCTAGAATAGGGTGGGCAAGAGACAAAGAAACACACACACAGTTAAATATATAAACACCAGGCTCCTCAGAGCCAAGAAGCTACATATCAGGAATGTTCTAGGCAATGAGACTGAAAGATGTGTCCCTTCTTAGTAGGCAATAGAGACAGTAACTGAGCAAATATTCACTACACTCGGGATGTGCGGAGGTGCTAAGAAGGAAGATAGAGTAGTGGAAGGGAACAGAAAATCAAGAAGTGATAACTGTTTCCTACAAGATGATCAGGAAACCTGATAACTCAGCCTTCTGAACAAAAGTGAATATTCAAACTGTGGGGTCTGTGAATGTTCCAGACAGTGGGAAGAGCAAGCAGAGGCCTTGAGTTAGGAGATCCCTAGCATCACATACTTTCCTACTTCATTTTCTCCTAATTTACTCTTTTCTTAAACATGTAGAGGCAGAGCCCTCAGGAAGCCATAGTTCAAAAGGGAGGAAAGTCTAGTTGACAGACAGATAGCTGCATGGAGTAAATCTTGCATGAAAAGTAACAACACAGTACAGGAAGACACAGTCAAGAGGCTTGCAAACAAATGGTGCATGGAGTGCATATCTTCACACGGCAGTGCAGAGACTCCTGGGCACCTTGCCTGCATCATAAAACACAGCTATCATTCCACATGGAAAATTTTGGCTGATTTAGTAATGATAATAACAATAATAGCTACCACGTACTCCTAAGTAGTCATCTACCGAGGATCACACTAAAATTTCCATATGCTGAGCTAGGATGTAGCTCAGTTTCACACTAAGGAAAACTGAGTTCTATCCCCAGGTCTATGTAAACTGAGCATGATGGTACATTCCAGCACTCAGGAAATGAAAGCAAGAGATCAGAAGTTCAAGACGACCTTCGAACCCATAGCAAGCTCAAGGTCAGCCTACACAGTGTAACACCAGGTGTTAACTCACACACACACACACACACACACACACACACACACACACACTGAAAGTAGCTAATGAGCTTTAACACCTACTATGTTCCAACCCATTCTTGCTTGCTTTTGAAGTATTAGAGGTTTGCCCAGGGTTTGTGCATGCTAGGCATGTTCTCTACCATTAAGCTACATCCCAATCCTAAAAATATGCCAGCATGACAACTCTGCACTGCAGAAGCAATTAAGAGACCATCCACAAGGCCAACTTCTTCTGTTTACAACCCAAAGGAAACAGAACTGTGTATGCATTAGGAAGAGAAGAGGTACTTATGAAGTTTATTGTAAGTCCAGAGCCAAAAGACTGGCCAGTCATTGTGACCCACATTATTTCATACCCTCTGGGAAGACTTGGGCAGAGAGACACAAACATGTGACCAAGATGCTGTAGCAAAACAAATAAAAGGTGGATTCCAAAAGAAAGATGCTACATGAAGCTGAAGCTACCGATGTAGAGTTAAGGAGTCATGTAAAGGGGCACTTCTTGGTGACCTGGGAAAATGTGAGTGTATAACATTGGAATGACTTGAGTCCCAGGTGAATCAGAAGTGCAGAGTGAGGAGGTGGCCATGGCAGGTCTACAGCAGGACTCAGCCTTTCCTGCTCATTGACTGAGTCCTTCCAGCTCAGTGAGTTTGAATACCCAGACACAGAAGCCAGTTCTTTGGACTCCAGGTGATCTTTTTCCCCTACAGTACGTACAGTTCATATGCTTTACATTATAAATACTTTTCACTGAATGTGTTATTTGCACTTGCTCACAACTGAAACCCACGGTGCTTTTGCTGGATTAAAAATGATCATCCAAAGGCCACAATACCCACTTGAATAAAAAAGGAAAGGAAAGGAAAGGAAAGGAAAGGAAAGGAAAGGAAAGGAA
>JADRCD010221049.1:0-49156 GCA_019843815.1 Montemys delectorum
ATCATCTTTGCAGGGTCTGTGACTGGTGTACTTTCTCCTTTGTCAGTGGATGGATGGCCTATTTGTATGAAATCAGATTATCAGATCAGAAAATGCTAAAATAGCCAACAACTGGAGACGCCACTGTGAATATAGGCACCACATAACTCTGAAGATGTTGAACACTTTCTACTTAAAAGGTAGGTTTATTCTCACAGGACTGTAAGTAAAGAGCGCTTCTCTATAAACCACCACGAGATGTATCACTGACAGCACTCCTGTGTTTGTAGTTGGAAGACATGGGTCGAGGCCAAGTTGTCCTTCTCTGGCTTTGAGCCATCAGGTGAGTCACTGACTTCCACAGTGTTAGCTCTCTTACTTGAAAAGGAGATATTCTCTATTGCTAGGTATGTAGCTGCTTGCATTCTAATGCTAATTTGTGTCCTCCAAAAACCTGTTTGCAGGAGAGGGTCTACCTTCTTGGACCCTGCCCCCAGTTAGTTCTGATTGGTAAATTAAGATGCCAACAACCAATAGCTGGAGAGGCCAGACAGAGGCCAGACTTTAAGATTCCCAGCCTTGAGACTCGGGAGGAGAAGAGGAAGAAGGAGATAGGCCGCCATCCGGTAGAGAAGCAAGGAGAGCTCCCTGGACTCTGGGCCAAGAAAGCGCGGCCCCGAGGGCTGCACAAATGGGTCTGGAACAGCCAAGATGGAACGTAGAAGTTAATAAGTAGCAACATGGAATTATGGGTGAGAGGCGGAATCTGCCAGCATGGAGAGTAGGCAGTCGCCTAGCTATTGTGCTGCTTAGGGCATGTGTCTTTCACTGGGGACCCTAAACCATTGAGGACAGAAGCAACTCCGTGCTGGGATTAATTAATTAATAATTAATACAACAGTGGTATAAACAAAATGAACTCCTCTGAACTTATACTTTGAAGTTTTGCTCTGGGCTGCGGGTGCTATCGTCAAAGGTTCTGGAAAGTCTAGGAGGAAGGCTCTAGTGAGGGAAAAGGGCAAGAGCAGCTTTTGGAAGGTTATCTCGTTCGTTCTTCGCTCCTCTCTGCCTCTTGCTCTGATTTCTATCCACTTTGATGTGAATAGCTGCTGCCCATGCCTCTGCTACCGTAATGTTTAATCTTGGAACCAGATACAGTGGAGCTGGCCGAGATGGACTGAACTCTCTGGAACTGTAGCCAAAATAAATCCTCTCTCTCTCTCTCTCTCTCTCTCTCTCTCTCTCTCTCTCTCTCTCAAGTTGTTCTCCCAGATATTTTGTCTTAGCAACGTAAAATCAACCAATCCAGAAGATTGGTATTGGAGGTGTCTGGTCATTGCTATGATGAAACCTGAACATTTAATGTCAAAGCCTTTGGAACTAATTTCAGAAATTCGGGAGAGCTGGGAGACTGTGCTGGAGAAGTTCCAGAATGCTGCAGGGTCAGCTTAAGAGGAGATTCTGCTAGGAGCTCAGAAGAATGTGAGTGATTGGCTTTTTGTTTGGTTGGTTTTGTTTGTTGTTTTTGTTTTGTTTTGTTTTAATCAGAAGTAGCTAGCTTGAGAAGGGTCCGTATTCATAAACCTCCATCATCTTGTGATATGCCTGTGTTTGCCTAGCCCCTGGCCTTTCTTGACTCTGCATTCCCTTACCACAGACCTCTCCCTCGTGACAGATTATGAAGAAGAGCTGCCACCACTGGGATGAGAGACAGTCACCCCCTGCCTTAGAATAAAAGTTTCCTGCCCCACTGGGCTTGCTAGCCCAGCTGGATCAATGGCATATCCCTTCTGCAGAAAAAAAATTCAAAAAGCAAAACAACAAAACAAAACAAAACTGCCTTGCAGGTTATTTTTGCCTTCCTAGAGAGTTTCTTTGTATAGTACAGTGGAGGCTCCCCTCATACCCACCCCCACCCCCACAGACATACACACAAGGATGCTGGTTGAGAGTCTGATTCTACCTGCCATAGACAGATAGTAATTCTCTGGCAGTCAGTGCTTGCTGGGGATAGACTGCAATGGTAACTCATTCCTCCTACTCTCGTTGCATTCAGAAGGTTTAGGTGCCATACTTTTATAACTGTTCCCTCTGGACCCAATCTCTGAAAAATACATCGTGATTCTGTCTTAGGATAATTGGTTTAACGTGGCTCTACCCACTACTGCTCAGCAGACCTGGTCTCAGATGTGTGACTTGGGGGAATAGGGCCAATCTCTGGCATCATTAAAGGCTGGGTTTTCCTGAAGTCATTAAACATTGTATGTCAGCCAATGTAACTTCCCATTGAAGAAGGAAACCTTGTTCACCAGGTTGTTGCTCTTCAAGTAGATACAATACGCAATTAGTAATCCTGCCAGAGGCAAGTACTTTCCTCTCTTCTGGCAAATGTATTTTCTGCTGCTCTGTCTTTCTTTGACCATTTGGCCCCCGATGTTCCTGCTAAATCACAATCCTTCTGAAGGCATCCACTAAATGGGGGCGGTGACACACAGGTGGAAACTTGTGCACTCTGACAGAACAATGTACTAAGTGGATGAGACTCGTGATTCCAGATGATACTTTAACATGCATAAGTGTGCTCTACAGTTTAAGTTAACAGATTAGTTAATTAGGATACCCATTCTCCTTGGCTTCTTAAAGACGAGTCTGGGGGACTGGAAATGCACTGTGCTCCTGTGGGGAGCCAGTGAGCTCTCTGCCTTACTGGGCCTGCTGGGCCATCAGGGGTATTATTGTGAGCTGGCATTGTTGTGGGCAGGAAGGGCTTAAACTGTAAAGGAACTGAGTATTGGAGCAGCCAGTGTGTTTAGGGAGGGATGGGTGGTCTGCCTCTTGTGTTCATTATGGAAGAGCAACACATTGGAGGAACTTTCTGACGGTCATAGTCTGGCCATAGTATGGCATGTCTGTGAGAGTCACTGGCTTCTTCACAGGACAATGCGGGGATTGCTGCTTCTCCATTACCTGCTTTCAGTTTCTTTAACTGCTTTGTCAGTGTTCTGAATCCCAGGATGACCTCTGACATTGCACAGGGTGTTATACATGTACTTGTGCTTACTGTCTCATTAGTAGCACAGCAGCCTTCTCTTGCTGACGCTTGGTGGCTGCTGCGTATATTACCGATTCTCTTTAGCACTCATAACTACCCACTTTTAAAAAGAGTCACTTTTACTTTGTAGAATTTATGTGTCTGTGTGTCTGTGTGTGAATGATATGTGTTCATGAGGTCAGAAGAGGGCATTGGGTCCCATGGAGCTAGAGTTACAGGTAGTTGAGAGCCATCCAACTTGAATGCTGGGAACAGAGTTCAGGTCCTCTTCATGTGCAGCAAACACCCTTAACCTCTAAGTCATGTCTTTGCCCCTACTGACTATTCTAGTCTACCAAGGACAAAATCTAAACTAAGAGATCGTGCCCCTCCAGGTTTGGAATGCTAGCTCATTTATATGGAGGAGGAGGTTACTAGTATCAATCCATCAACTACCTCCTGACTGCCTGTCGCTTCTAGGTTCAATGGGCTCGTTTCCAAGTGCTCCTGATATTTGTTAGAGAGAAGCCATGTCTCATGGCACACTTTGTCTGATACGGAATGGCAGTGTGGTTGACTAAGTCAGTCTTCGGGATCTCTTTGCTTCTGCAGCGACTGCTTTAAAACATTCCTTTCTTAATGCTGGTTGATGAGATTCGAATACATGTAAGCACTTTTTTTTTTTTTTTTTTGGAGAATTCCTTCATCTCTTGAAATAAAGATGATGCAATAGGAAGCCAGTGCCCAGTCAGCCTGGATGCCAGTTGCAGAGAAAGCCAGAGTGGGAATTGTGGTGTCAAAGATGGACAACCTTTTAAATTATACATTTTTTCCCAGATCTGGTGAAATCATAAGACTGTCAGGCGAGCTCCCATTTCTGAACTAGAGGAGGACTTGCTGCTGGTGTAGATCGATGACTCAGAGAAGAGAGTGGGGCAGGTGACTGGTATGGACTCTCACCTCCCAGTTCACAGGGCTGTCCCTTCCATCAAAAGGTGAATTTCTTATGAGGACTAAAGATAAGTGTACAGTGGTCTCCCGCTTTTGTGAGTGGGTTACCTCACTCAGGATGATTGTTACTTAATGACTGTCTGGAAAAAAAGCAGAGCACATGCCGGGCGGTGGTGGCGCACATCTTTAATCCCAGCACTTGGGAGGCAAGAGGCAGGTGGATTTCTGAGTTCGAGGCCAGCCTGGTCTACAGAGTGAGTTCCAGGATAGCCAGGGCTATACAGAGAAACCCTGACTTGAAAAACCAAAAAAAAAAAAAAAGAAAAGAAAGAAAGAAAAAGTAGAGCACAGATGGAAAAGCATCAGGCACATCGAAAAGTAACAGTGGAAATGGTTTTCTAGTTTCTCAGAAATCGCTTTTGTTGCTTTCTTTTCTTAAACAGTTGTGTATTTGTAATGCAGTGTTTCCACAACCAAAAAAAGATTAGATTGCATCAGGATTATTATCCGCTGCTCACACTACGCAGCAGAGCTTGATACTGGACCTGGCTGCCTCGACAGAGCGTGTCAACAGCTCCAGACTCTGTGTCCCTTGAATAAGGATTTTGGTGTCAAACGATTGTGATTGCCGGTAGGTAATGAGAGTGGCAATGGCCAGACAGGGCCGTATCCTAGCATGCGGTTCAATGGCATCTTCCTCTTCCTGGTTCTTAGGTCCTGTCATTCCTACTGCCCCCAAAACTGGTCCCCTGTGTTAGGTGAGAGGATAGCCTACTGCCCTAGCCCTCAAATCTGCCTCTCTAGTAGAATGTCATCAAAATGGCTGATAGTTTCTACAGAAGACAGTCACTGGCTTTTTTCTTTTCTTTTTCTTTTTCTTTCTAAGTGATTTTATTGTTCCAAGCGAGTTTGGGGACAGCAGTGTGGTGCAGCAGGAGAGGCATGGGGTGGGGGTGGGGGGAACTGGCTGAAAAGGCTGACTAGGTCACACCCCAACCTCATGGCGGGGAGGGCTCACTTATAAAACTTCCTTCTAGCCCAGCTGTTGCAGGAATATCTAGAGACAACCCCTGTGCCAGGCGATCTCACTTGTTCCATCTCTCAGCCTGCTAACTTAACAGCCCTGCTAGGCCACATGGCTCCCACCAGGCCATCTCTCAGGTCTCCCCCCCAGTTCCTCTCATTTTCATGCAATGCTCTATGCACCCCTGGTTAGCCATCTCAACACCTAATTACCCAGTAGAATCAAAACTCTTAATGCTTAATTAGCCAATCAGATTTATGTATCAATAATAATACAATTTACAAGATGCCAATACAGTAATTTCAGAGCAAAATGATAATGATAAAGCTCTAACCATTTGATAACGCCATGCCAGCCTCCATTCTGGCAGTGCCATTCCCAACAAGAGAGATATCACCCAGAAATCCAAAGAGAAGGAAGGATTTAACATGGAGGGGAAGAGGTGAGTCCCCTGGAGGATCCTGGGGGAGTTGCCAGAAGGACGGCTGCTCTGGGTCGTTTAAAATGAGGATTTGGAAAATGTGCTCAATATTTCTAAATGTACTCATGCGGGACTCTTCAGTTTCTGTTCCGACGCTGTTAGCCTTCTGATTTAATTTGTTACTCTAATGCATTTTGTCAGTTTTGGAGCTTCTGCTGATCTAGCTCCACCCACGAGGTGGGGCAGTGGTGTGCTGAGTAGGTGCAGTTTATTAAAGTGGGCCAGCACCCTCTTGTGGCCATGTGCTAGCATAGCACCCATCAATGTCTTTCCTTCCACCTCAAGCCCTCTTCAGTAAATTTGTTCCACAAACCATTACCCGTGCTCTGGTGTAAAGCAATCTTCCTGGGAAGCAGAAATTTACAGCATCGGACTGATATTTATATTACCCCCTCAGTCATTGCGGTAGGAAAGTAGACACTGACCACGTGTTTAATTTTCCTCTGATCGTAAGTTTATATTATATTATTTGATAGAAAATTTTTTATCAGTTAAACATAAATTTTATTGAGCATTTTCTCTACAGGAAATTCTTATTTTTATTCTGGTCAGAGAGTATCAGATAATTTATAAAACATAGAAATTAATAATATTTATTAATATTATTAATAGCATTAATTTAATGTTTCCTTAATAAAAACAGATATGTATATGTAAAACAGTTTATGCTGTATACTTTACACAATACATAACTGTTTACAGATTGTATATAAATAGCAAATATATAAAAACAGATTATACTTTCTGCATTTGTCCTTGTTGGCTTTGCCACTAGGTTTGCGGTAGGAAACATGAGGAAAATGTACAATTTGTCCTTTGAGGTAGGGGTGCCTGTGTGTGTTCAGAGGGCTATGGAAAAAGGAGGAGGTGGACACTTAACTTCGTAGACAGTTGTCACGCAAGGAAGAGAGTTAAAGTGCATAGGCAGGAGTCTTAGCAAAGTTCTGAGGTTTAGAGTAGATGTAAAAAATTCAGGACAGAACAAGAGAGATGCCGAGAACCCCTCTCCCCTGACCAGGATTTCCTCCAGCTCAGGTTGTTCTCAAGCGTGCCATGAACCTAAGGATAGATGTGAACCGATCCTGTTGCCTTTGCTTCCTGGGTGCTGGGATTCCCACCAGGCACCATCCCACTCCGTCCGAGTCCCATGGGTTCTGTTTCCACAGATCCTCCATGTATTTTGAACCTGGCAGAATCTTCTTTCCATGACCAAGAAGCGGGAGGAAATGGCCCGCACACTGTCTAGGATTCTAGGACCACATGTAGGGTGGTGTTAGCATCGGCAAATAGGGCTGCGTCCACACTGCTGGCCAGCCTGTCCTGTTCTTAGCACTTAATGTAGGTAACAGAAAAGTTCCATATAGACCAGTTCCTTAACATGAATGCGCCACACAGGAAACAACGCCAACAGCAAACACCAAGAATTTGGCCTGCCCCGCCCCCTCAAAAAACCTCGTAAAGAGCCCGTATCCCAATAGGTGCTTGAGAGTCAGCGGAAATTTATTTTGGTTCCATGCCTTGAAGCTAATACGAAGAACTGCTGTTTTTATTTTTACATTTTCATGTACATTATATACAGCTCTGTATTGATAAGGGCATTTTCATAAAGTGTACTTCTCCTAGCTCCTCCCTTGCCTCTCAATCCTTTCTTCCTCCTCTATGTTCCACTAGACAGCTTTTCTTCTATATTTTAATAAATATTTTTCTAGCGTATGCGATTAAAATTTTTTTTTGAGCATGTTAAGTTTTAGTTTCTATTGACTGTTTGTCATGGGTACCAGAATGGATCAAAATGGATGACTTAATATAGATAAAAATACATTTTAATTTGTTATTTTATTTTAAATTCAGACAATGATATCAGCATGTAGTGTTCTTGACATTTTATTCTAGAATGAAAAAAGAGCCCACATAGACTTTGAAGCAGTGAGGAACTCTTAAAGCAAAGCAGTGCAGAGAGGTAAGGGAATTAGGCTGGCAAATATATTATTACAAAGTGAAGTGGAAACTTCTGGTTTCTTTGGAAGATCAGTTGTGTCAGATGACATTTTGCTGGGGAAGACATGTGAAGTAGCGTTTTCCTGAAGTGGACACAGAGGAGAGGATGTTTTGCTAAAGGAAGCATGAGAAAGGATGCATGATGAAGGATTAATGACACACACACACACACACACACACACACACACACACACACACACACTGGTTCACCTTACACTGCATTATTGAGCTCCATTTGTCAGGATTTCATAGAGAATAACATACTGAAAAACTTCTTATAAGGTTCCTGTGGCTTCTTGCCAGTTCTGCGGACTCAGGTGATTGGCTGAGACAGACTCATGTGTTGAGGCAAGACCTGTGGAAGGCACAAGATGTTTGGAGGGAGAATAAATAGGACTCAGAGGACAGTGACAGAGGCTTGCCTAGCTAACTTTACAATGCTTCTTGATCTCGAGTCTTTGCTGATCTTTGCTTCATTGAGAGGTGCATGACAAAGAGAAAATGGCTAAGTAAGTTCTATAAATTTCCATTAGCTCTAGTTGTAACTTTAAAAAAATTTTCATGGGGGCTGGAGAGAGAGCTCAGCTGTTAAGAGCACCAGCTGTTCTTCCAGAGGTCCTGAGTTCAAATCCCAGCAACCACATGGTGGCTCACAACATCTGTAATGGGATCTGATGTCCTCTTCTGGTGTGTCTGAAGACAGCTACAGTGTACTCATATACATAAAATAAGTAAAAACATTTTTTCACATTTTTATTTCTTTGTTCCACTCTCTTAATTGTATCAAATATGGTGTCTCTCATGTGGTGGTTCCTCCATGTATCTGAGAGTGCAGCAGGTTTTCATTCAGTGTATCTAGAAATAATGTTTTAGGGACATATACAAATAAGTGTCACGTCCCCTTGACAATAATTTACCTTCATTATTTTAATGTTATTTTTTCGTCTACATCCTACTTTTGATAGTAATAGATTTGCTCCAGCTTTTAAGAAACCCAGAGTTAGTATGAACCATCTGTTTTCCTCTATTGTTAATTTAAAGTGGGGTTTTCTAGGCAGCATCTGTTTAAGCAGTGCTTTCTAGGACATTCTCTCCACTGCTGTGGTTAAGCTATTCACATCTGAAATGAGAGAGGAAGGGGATAAATACATGCTATGTTGAGGCCAAGTGTGAACTTCGAGAATCACTTTTTTCCGTGGGGGTCTCTTGAACTCAGGTCTCAGGCTCACACGGCTAGTGTTCTCACCTTCTGAACCATCTCATGGCCCCAGACTACTCGAGTCTAAAGTGATTACTAATGGAGTTTAATTTAAATGTACCAGTCTGTTCTCTATTCTTACATATCCTTCGCATTCTTTTTTATAGCCCTCTTTCTTCATCTTCACAATAAATTAAAGAAAAAAGATTCTATGTTGTCATCTTCATTGATTGGCAGATCATTTTGCCAATCCTCTCAATGTCATCATTTAATATTTTTGTTTTTCATAATTAGATGTGTAGATTGATTATTTTTTAATTTAATTTTTTTTGAGACATAGTTCCTTTGTGTAGCCCTGCCATCCTGAAACTTTCTCTATAGACCTGGCTGGCTTCAAACTCAGAAATTCACCTGTCTCTGCCTCCCAAGTGCTGGGATTAATGGCGCATATCACCACCTCCCGACTAGATGTGCAGTTTTATACAGAGGCAGGCCTGATTTCATTGGCTGGAACACTTCATAGGCAGTGTTAGATATTTTCATATTTTCACTGAGGGATAGACATATGGTTTTCACTTTTATGATGTTAGCAGCCACTGATAACTATTGTCTAAGTCCATTAATTCATAAGGCATCGTAAAACAAAGATTTTCAAAATTCTATTACCTCCTTTGTATTCATAGCTCAGGATAATTCTACGGAACAAACTCATCTACCACTAAGGTTAACTTTCTTTTTAAGTGTTCTAAGACTAGGGGCTTCTTGGTATTGGTTTATTTTTTACTTTTAATTTTTATTTTATGTGCATTGATGCTTTGCCTGCATGTGTGTCTGTGTGAGGGTGTCAGGAATCCTGTGGAACTGGAGTTACAGACAGTTTGTGAGCTGCCATGTGGGTGCTGGAATCTCAAGCTTTTGGAAGGGCAACCAGGGCTCTTAACTGCTGAGCCATCTCTCTAGCCCCAACTGGGGGGGGGGGCGCTTCTTAAGCCACAATTAGAGTACTACCATTCTTATAATAATCCTAAGATCTGGAACCCCAGAGCCACTATGTTTGAACATTGTCTCATTGTTATTGGGAATATTTTAAGGATTCTGCAGCACACAGTGACACTTCAGCTTAGGAGGGAGAAAGGGTTTCTTTTAACTCACAGTGATTGGTTACATACATCATTATTGTGAGGAGGTTGAGGCAGGAACTTGAAGCAGCTAGATGTATTTATTACACTCGAGAGAGAACTGAATTCATACAAGTTTGCCTGTGTCAGCCCATTTTCTCCAATCCTGTCCACCTCTGCCTATGGAAAGGCGCTGCCCCCAGAAGGCAGAGTTTTTCATCTCAATTAATGTAATCAAGAAAATCCCCCACAAATACTGCCTGATGCCATTGTAATCTAGTCAGTCACTCATTGGGATCTTCTTCCCAAGTGATTCTAGATTGGGTCAAGTTGACAATGAAACTTACCATCACAGGAAGGCAGAGGCCAGAGCATTAGTGAAGATTTGAGGCTAGCCAAGGCTATTGAGTTAAATCCTGTCTCAAATAAAAATAAAAATGTTTAAAATCGAAATTAGAGTAGAATAATGTATATGAATGAAAAGGTCAAAATAAAACATGACTTAGTATGCCAATTGAAAGGATTAAAAAAACAAAGCAAATCTGTAGAGAGCCGTGGTGAGCGGTGATAGCCAGCAGATGGCGCTGACATCCGGTGCTCTCCCAAGTTTACAGGTGAATTGCGCATGTGCCTAAGGCCAGAGTGCGCCAAGTCATGACCCATCCCGGGGCGTATTGCGCTCCTGAGTAAACAGCCAATCAGAATGAACACGCCGCTCCAGGGCATATATAAGCAGTGCCTTTTTCGGGGTCTGGGTCGCCCTCTTGAAGATGCAATAAACGATTGCTGCAGAAGGATCCTGTGTGTCTGCATGTTCTTGCCAGCGGGAAACTTGCACAGACTACACAAATCACATTTTATGCTGGGCTGGCAGTCTTCAGTTTGCCCCTAGGCCTCAGCACAACTGACTCCACAACTGAAGTACCATTTGGTATACAGACTGCAGAGTCCAGAGTTCTGGGAATGGCTCTAAATGTTCTAACCTTGCCGTTGGCTTTTGGAGTCTTGCTTCTGGCTAACTACTTTTATTAAGTTGAATATGTCAGCCTAGGATATGGTCACCCAGAGAAAGGCTTGGGGCTATTCTAGGGTCCTGAACACAGGATGTAGTATCTAGGTAATAAGGGTGCCCATTGGCTTCATCCTGTGTCTGAGTGGTCTTCTCTTACAGATACATGACAGCACCTCTACAAGTCTGAGATATGGACTACTCAACTTAATTCGCTGGATAGTATCTTTATTCAAATAAATTATGTGCAATAGAAACTTAGCAATTCTCTCTCTCTCTCTCTCTCTCTCACACACACACACACACACACACACACATACACACACACACACAGTCTCACTGTCATTCTGGCTGGCTTGGGACTCATTCTGTAGACCAGGCTGTCTTTAAGGACACAGAGATCTGCCTGCCTCTGCCTCCTGAGTGCTGAGACTAAAGATGTGAGCCACCATTCCTGGCTCAACTTTTTCATTTTAATAATCTCTAACCATAGAATTTGAAAGCTGGCTTGTGTATATATGAGACAGTTTGTTTAATTACATGATTTATTTGTATGGAGGAGGACACTCACTGCCATCTTTGCTCATCGAAAGTCAGTTCTTTGCTTCCACCGTTCTTCCTGAACTCAGGTGCAGGCTTGGTGACAAGGGCCCTTCCCTGCTGAGCCACCCCATTGGCCCTCCAGGGTGCTGGTGAAGGATTCTCACAGGGCTTAAATCCTCTCAGCCTCAGTTGCATCACTGGGCTCCTACGATAATTTTGCCTAATTGCCACCGATCAAAGTTAAAACAGAAGAAAAAAAAATTCCACAAGTTTTCAACATTTCCTCCTTTGCTTTAATTACATTTTGAGAGCCCAAGCACGAACTGGTAATCAGAAAGATGCGTCCTCTATATTCATGTTTATAATTGCATTTAAAAATCTGACCTCTTAGCAAATGGGATCATTGTGTCTTTGCCTCCCAAATCAGTGCAATTAGTGAGTGATTTATATCATCAATTTCAATTAGCTTATCAAAGTGTAAAAAAAAAAAAAACCACCCACCATTCAGCCTTGCCGTTTTGCTTTCTTGTAGTGGCTTCAACTGTTAAGGCAGGAAGCAGGTGTGGGACCAACTATGTATTATTTTTAATTAATAGTGAATCTCCATCCTGTGGCTTCAATAATGATAGTATCCTCAAGTTAGGGTTATTGGAAAAAAAAATAAGTAAGTAGCAGAAAGGGTTTGGCACACAGTAGGTCTGCAAAATTCTTGTCTTCTTGCTTATTTGTTTTTTGTTGTCTTTTTTTTTTTCTTCTATTTTGACACAAAGTCTTACTTGGCCTGGCCATCCTGAAAGTTGCCGTGTACATGAGGGTAGGCCAGGTTTAAATTTGCAGTCCTCCAGTCTTAGCTTCTTGAGTGTGGGATGGCAGGCAGGCCTGTGTGACTCGAGTGTGGGATGGCAGGCTTGTGTGACTCCATTGCTGTCTTTCTTCACTGCTTCATATACACAGAACATTTATTAAAAATTTTTACGTCTCATCAGACTCCAAGAGACTGGGTTTCTTAAATAATCAATTATCTATCTCTTCAGTGCTGAGTGCTGGCATCACAGTGAATAATGTGTTAATGCATAGCAGCGCCTAGCTTTAAGTAGGGACAGATAATTTATGAGCAATTGCCTTTAATCTTGATGAATACATTTCCTCCCTGTGTGTTAGAATCTTTTGCCAACAAATTCATTGCTTGGTTAATGGTGTAACATCTTTGTTAAAAGTTATGCTTCACAGCCCTGATGCTGGGTTAAGAATTTTTTTTCACATGCTAAATTATAAGGGCTCCTTTTGATGAGTAGAAGTTATACTGGGAATTAAAACACACAGGGACACACATACACACCACTTCATACATGCAAACACACACACACACACACACACACACACACACACACACACACACAGTGCCCAGAGCGTGACACCTTTCTTGGGTGGATAAGGAGCATTGATACTTCTTTAGCAATTCCATCTGACCTCACTATTGACTTCTCGGCGTTCCTGTGCTTCACCTGCTGGTGAGATGAGTCCCCAACCATGAAGAGTGCTTATGGAATAAGTATTTGAAATCCTTGTCTATGAGGATTTTGTTTTAAATATGAAAAAAGTGTTCTTGCATCTCTTTTTATTACTACATTTAATTTTTAAAATTTCATATATGTATACTATATTTACATAATTTCCCCTCCCTCTCTCTTTCCAACCCCTTCCATGCTCCATTCCCCTCAAATTCATAGCCTATTTTTCTTTAATTACTATTATGTTCTGTATACATAAATATGTATATATATTGTACACATATGTATATATTGCATATTTATACAATATATCATATATCTCTATATAGTATTTGTGTATATATTATATATCTATACAATATATTATATATCTATATATTATATGTACATTGTATATTTATATATTGTATATCTATATATACTATATTATATTTGTATATTGTATATTTATATATAGTATATATGTATATATTTGTATATATACATAATATACAAATGCAACTTGCTGAGTCCATTTAACATTTGCTTCTATGTATGTTTTCAGGGCTGATCACTTGATACTGGGTAACCAATTAGGGGCTCATCCCTGGGGAAGACTAATTTTCTCTCTCTCTCAGCTCATTAGTTGCCTGTAGCTCTTCATGTAGGAGTGAGGCCTTCCGAGGTACTCTCCATTCACTTTGGCATGTCAACTGATGTCATTGTTTGGTCCTAATTAAGCAGTCATATTCCTGAGATTTCATGGGTACAGCTTCCCTGTCATATATAGAAGACACAACCTTGCAGCCAACTTCCGGGTCCTCCAGCTCTTCCAATCTTCCTGTCTCATCTTATAAGATGTGATAGTCCCTGATCCTTAAGTATAGGAGTTGTGTTTAAGATGTAACCACTGGGACCACCAGGCACCCCACAACCTGCGCCCCCTGCATTTCGACCTGTTGTGGGTTTCTGTAATGGTCTCTGTCTACTGAGGAAGAGATCATCTGATGACCTCAGAGCACAGGATGGAGCTTAGATACGGCTTCTCATCTTTCTTTGGGTTGATTATGGCCTTTCAGCTTGCTTTTAACTACTAGCTGAAAGCAAAGGAATCTATAGACGTATCCGTGAAACCGAATATTCTTCTGAACTGGAATCAAGAACTCTTAGAAAACCTTCAGTAAACAAAGAAACTAAGGACACGGATTTGACAGTTATCTTGAAATATGAGTGCTACTAGAGATAAATTTACAGCAGTGTATTTATTTCTTTAAGGTTTGCATATGATACTGACTGCTATGTCAGATGATTCCCAAGTTGCCACAGCAAGGGTTTGGAGCTAAAGAGATTGTCACTAATTCATACATTTTCCCCGTGTGTACAAAGTATGTTGTCATCCTGGTCATTGTATTGTATACAAATACACCACACTGTATAAATTTGATAGAAACATATAACAACTTATCTCATAAAATCTACAAAAGAAATGTCAAATTTTTGTAATATAATGTAGTGTCACTTATACTTAGTGGGTTCTATGGACATGATTATTGTCTACCTAAGGGTCAGATGACCTCTAATGATGCCTAGTGTATGAACTTAACATATTTTGATATTAAATAAAAAGTGTTTTTTCTCCTTGTACCTTCTCTACAACAGCACACTACAATTTCATTGATCCAGTGGGTAATAACCAGATCAGACAGGACATATTAGTTCATTTACTACTTGGAGTGTTTATTAGGAATGCCTTGGCCCACAAACCAAAACCAAATTGTGATTCAGGAAAGCAGGGTCTTGTGATGCCAAAACTTGATGTTTTCTCTGGGTGCTGGGTGATAAGGAGAAGGTGGAGGGAGACAAACCAAACCTAAGTGCTGTGGTTTCTGAAGCGTAGACAAACCTCATTCCCCCAGGTCTCCCTTCAGTTCACCGAGGAATACAGTCTGGCCATATTGGGCATCTGAGACTCTGCCTCCCTGTTATACGCACATGCCAGAACACATGGGCAGATTTGCCCACATGTCCTAGCCAGCCAGTTCTCTTCTCAAGGCATTACCTATGTGCTTGCTCTTTATAGGCAATACTGTTTGGTGTCTTGGGACAAAGTTTCTCTCCGTTCCTTTAGGGACAATCTTCTCTTAATTAGTTTCACATTCCAAAATCACTTCCATCTTCCTTATCAAAGTACAGTGGTCCCATATATTACATCTGTGGGGAGTTCATATGGGGTTCCAACCTCAAGCATGATGGGGGAAGAGATAGTGAGAGGAGCTGGTAACTAGAAAGTGGGGCTCGGAGGATGAGCTTTTTCATCCTCACAATGGGATAGCCTGGGGAGCATAATAGTGCTGGCATCTGGGTATTGGAACCTTTCCTCTGGCTTTGCCACGGAGCAAAGGGGAGATGATGTACCACAGTCTCTCCTTGATCTACGTCTAGAGTACTCAGTGTTTTCTAGGAATATGTCTTCAGTGTGGCTGAGATAGGCCTGCCAGTGGTGTGTCTTGGTGCCACATCCTTCTTTAGAAGTCTTTTTCCCCTTAGGGTCTGTGGATGTCAGTGATGTTGAGTAATATACGTTTGCCACCAGCAAAGAAGTACTTAGTATGTGGATGTTAGATGATTAATGATAAAGTTCCTCCTGCCTCCCTACAACTTTTGGGGTGTTTCAAAAATAGACTACCTAAATAGAGGTGTTCTTACTAAAACAGCACATGCATGGCTTTCCACAGAGGAGATCTCACAAGCTTCTGGGCAGAGCGAGACTGGCATATTGGCAAACGCTGCATTTTAATGAATTTCCACTGCCTCATTCTGGTCCAGCTTAGAAATACATTAAAATTTTAACCTGCCCACAGATACCAGTTTAGAAAAAGTCAAGCCATGACATTCAAGTTTGAAACTGGTTTCAAGCTTCCTGTCATTGTTTCCAGAGATGGTGAACAGACTCCACTCACCCTATCAGTCATCCCATGGTTCCGGATGACTGTGGCCCTTGATGGAGGACATTAGCTAGGTTCTATGGCCCTTGTCCTTGTACATCTTTGGCCCAGTAGCCATGGTGATGCAGCTTTGGTGTGAATATATACAGCAGGGAAAGCTGAAGGCAGTGCAACCTATCATCTCAGGAAGTTTCTAGATTGTGCAGATGTGTACCCACAGTGAGGAACAAAAAGTGAAAACTGGGTTGGGTGGAGCAGGAAGAGTATCAGGAGAACCCAGAAGAAGATGGAGATGGGGTTGGGAATAGTGGTACATTGCAAGAATTCACAAGACTGTGTTCCCTTCTCTGTGCCTGTGAGGTCCCAACTCGCACGAAAACCAATGAATTCTGTGAATACTCATCGAATGCTTGTAATCTATTAGTAGTGCTATCCTGGCTATGGCCAATATAATAAACCCCAAAGTTTCTTTGTAACGGTTTCATAGTGGGAGTGGAAAGGATGTGAAGGAAACCAGGAAGGCAATGCAATACAGAAAAATCATGGAGATCCAGGTGGCACACATTTTGTGAAGAGGTAAAATCTGAGGTAACATACCATCAAGATTTAGTACAAGGTCAGTATGTCTCCTTCCACCCCTAGGGCTCTATGACACTGTGTGACATATTTGCAGGATAGTGTTTATCATGTTATATACATCCAACTGAGGAATAAAAAGTTTAGGAATGTGAACAGTGTCTTAGTTAGGGCTTTACACCATGACCAAGGCAACTCTTATAAGGACAACATTTAACCTACTGGGGCTGGCTTACAGGTTCAGAGGTTCAGTCTATTATCATCAAGGCAGGAACATGGCAGCATCCAGACAGGCATGGTACAGGCAGAGCTGAGAGTTCTACCTCTTCATCTGAAGCTTGCTAGTGGAAGACTGGCTTCCAGGTAGGTAGGATGAGGGTCTTTTTTTTTTTTTTTTTTTTTTTTCGGAGTCTCAGTCTTTAATCTCAGCAGGTCCTCACACACATGAAACCATACACTCTCGGACTTTCAGATCTTGTTGAAAGCTGCAATGTCGACACTCTACACATGCTCCTTAAACTTGGTGATCTCCTCTTCGAGCAAGTCTGTGCCCACTTTCTCATCATCCACCACACACTGAATCTGCAGCTTCTGTATACCATAGCCAACAGGCACAAGCTTGGAGGCCCCCTAAACCAGCCCGTCCAATTGGATGGAACGCACACAAGTCTCTAGCTGGGCCATGTCAGTCTCATCATCCCAAGGTTTAACATCCAAAAGGATGGAGGATTTGGCCACCAGTGTAGGCTTCTTGGTCTTCTTCTCTGCGTACTGGCGAAGCCTCTCCTCCTGTAGTCGGGCAGCCTCCTTGTCTTCTTCTTCCTCGTCACTGCCAAACAGGTCACTGTCATTGTCCTCATCATCCTCTGCTGGAGTGGCTCCTTTCTTGGTTGGGGGCTCCACTTGACGCATAGGCGAGACATGTTGGGTCTGTGGGGCTGTGGTTCGGGGTGCAGGTGAACTCTTCTCCAGAGTGCTCAGCCGGGCCTCCAACTTGGAAATGACCTGCTGCAAATCTTGCACCACGCCTCGAAGGCTCTGGTTCTCCACTTCCAGACTGGCAATCCTCACAATGAGCTCACTGTAGTCTCCACCAGGTCCACTGGAGGCTCCAGGGCCTGAGCTTCCAGCCAAGGATTTCTGGATGTTCTCTCTGGCTCTTGCAATGTCTCGGAGGATCACGCAGGCACCATTCTCCTGGCGGGAGCCAGAGGTCACAGGCCCATTCATTTGCTCGTAGAATCTCCTTTCTGCATCGTCATACTTAAACTTGTCAAACCAGATCTTCTCATGCACTAGGAAGTTTGTAGCCATTTTTCTGACGCCAGCCAAGGACACAGCAACCCAAACCTGGGACTGCGAGCTCAGGACTGCAAAGGAGAGGGAGGGCCAGGATGAGGGTCTTAAAGCCCATGCCCACAGTGACACACCTACTCCAACAAGGGCACACCTCCTAACAGTCCCACTCCTTGGGCCAAGCATATGAAAACCATCACAAACAGGAACCTCAGCAGCAAGCCTCAGCAACAGAATACAAGAAATGAAGAAGACAAGTCTCCTTCACCACTATGTTCTTAGTGTCCAGCATAGAGTTTTGACATAGGAGGTACCCAGAAAACCATTTTACAAAACTCAAAGGAGTAACTGAGTGATGATAGATAAGGCCAGAAAAGAAGACATAACATTGGGAGATGATTTAGGAACTAAAATAGGTAGGCTCTGGTTGATGACCAGCTAGGTGATATGGGGTTGGGGTTGGTGTAGAGGAATTGAACTCTGGAAGGATTCATAATTTTGCATTATAGTGAGATCTAGCATCTCATCGTGGCTGAACAAGTGCTTTCGGATTTGTGTTTATAACCATACGTTTGTGCTGCTCTCAACCTTGGTCACAGATGCCTCTTATTGCAGGGCTTCTCTTTTTACAAGATAGGTCAAGGCCTCATCTTCCTCACCTGAGTAATCCACCTGTTCTGTGAATGCTGGTCCAAGATGTCTCCATATGCTAAGGTGTAGAGCTGGAACAAACATGTTGCAAGAGAATAGACTTCAGGTGAATATAACTTTCTAATAGGCAGCTACTGTTTAAGGATAGAGAAGGTCCTTCCAGGAAGTAATGGTTTCTAATAATTATAATAGTGGCCAAGGGTTGTCTCCTAAAGAAGATTCTGGTGTGAGATGCACACCTGAACAACATGACATTTCACAGTATGAGGCTCTCTGCATCCATGAAGTTCAATGTGGTTTTCATAACATAGTAGTAAATTAGAGATTTTATTTGAGACTCTGGCTAGGGAAGCTGGTAGGCCAACTGCAAATCTTTAACTCCCCCTCAGCTCTTGTGAAATCTCCTAGTCTCATCCCCTAGCTCTGCCACAGACCAACTGCTGAGCAGCCCCCATCTCTGTGGATCATGAAGCTTTTCCCCTCCTAATTTCTCTCCCTCCTCTCATTGCTTTAACTTAGCCCCAAACTCCAGCCAGCACCACGTAAAAACCCACAGGCTATACTTGACAGAAAACAAGGTGGACTAACAGTAGATCATTATTTTTCCCTCCATTCCTTCAAATCCAGTCTCCTATTCTTATTCTCAAATCTACTATCTAGTTCCCCATTCCTAGCCCCATCTCTGCTATCCAGTCTCCCATTCCTGGCCCCATCTCTGATATCCCATCAGCCTTGCTGCAACCTTCCTTCACTCTCATTTCCAGGGTCTAAGTAGATCCTATTGAAACACCCTGCTTGTCTCCCTCCCTTGGATCCTCTCAGCACCCCACTCTTAGCCCATCCCCATTTTTATGTGTCAGTTCCCAATAAATATAGAGACATTTTACCTGGAATGCCAGTGGCCCCACCTATCAGGATCCAAGGAGAATCTCCCATGAGGCATCACATACTTTTAAGATCCAGAGAGGGCTACAGAAATCAAGAGGGTGGGGAAAGCTCACTGAACAAAGACAAGACGAGGTATCAGCACCTAGAATTACAATCCTCTCAAACCCAGATGTCTAGATGCTAGTGTAAAAACACAATAATAAATAATAGCTAGTACAAGAAGCCTCTACTAAAGCTACAGCGGGCCTAGAGGATTGGAACCTAGCTGAAACACAAGAAAAAAAACCTTAAAATAGCCTTTATGCTCATCATAGTGGTTCTCATAGAAGAAATCAACAAATATCTTTAAAAATTTATGAAAACACAAACATTGGAAAGAAATGAATAAAACAGTTTAAGACCCAGTGACAAACCTACTCCATTGGAAATGAAATCAAGAAGAAAACTCAAACTGAGGAAAGTTTGAAAATGAAAAGTTTAGGAACTTGAACAGGAACCTCAGCAGCCCCACCAACAGAATACAAGAAATGAGAGAATGTCAGGCATTGAAGATCTCATAGAAGAACCTTGGTCAAAGAAAAACGTTAATCTAAAAGTATCCTGTCACAAATATCCTAGAAATCTGGGGGCTAGGAAAAGACCATGAAAAGGCTAAACCTAAAGATAATAGGGATAGAGGATGCAGAAGGACCCCAAGTCAAAGGAATCAAAATTTTTTTCAAAAAATCATAGAAAAAAATTTCCTAACCTAAAGAAGGAGATGCTTATAAAGGTATAAGAAGCATACAGAGCACCAAGTAGACTGGACTAGAAAAGAAAGTCCTCTTGTTACATCATCATCATCATCATCATCATCATCATCATCATCATCATCATCATCATCATCAACAACAACACTAGACTATTACAAGCTGGAAGACAAAAAGACCAAGTAACATATAAAGGCAAATCTACTGTTTCTCAATGAAAAGTTTAAAAGCCAGAAGGGCCTGGAAAGATGTTCTATGGACTCTAAGAGACTACAAATGCCATCCCAGACTACTATACCTAGTAAAAAATTTCAACCACAATAGATGAAGAAATAAGACATTCCATAATAAAACCAAACCTATATAATATCTATCTATAAATCAAGCCCTACAGAAGGTTCTAGAAGGAGAAATTCAACCTAAAGAAGTTAATACACCCAAGAAAGTACAAGGAATGAATAATCTTTTTTTAAACCAGAAAATCCAAAGAAGGAAAACACACACACTCTTCCAAACCAAAAATATCACAGGGGCCAAAAAACATTATTCATTAATGTCAATGTCTCTCAATAAAAAAGACACAGACTACCAGAATGAATGTGAAAACAGGATCCATCCTTCTGTTACAAGAAACACAACTCAACATCAAGGATACATTACCTCAAGGTAAAGAAAGGGTTGGGAAAAGATATTCCAAACAAATGGCCCTAAAAAGCAAACTGGTGTAGTCATTTTAATATTTAACAAAAGCAAAGTAGACTTCAAACCAAAACTAATCAAAAAATATTGAAGAACATTACATACCATCAAAGGAAAAATCTACCAAGATGACATTTAAATTCTTAACATCTGTGCCTCAAACTCAAGGGCACCCAAGTTTGTAAAAGAAACACTACTATAGGTTAAATCACATATTGAGAGCCCTCCACTGATAGTAAAATACATCAATACCCAACCGTCACCAATACATAGTTCATTCAGACAAAAACTAAACAGGGAAATATTGGAGCTAACAGAAGTTATGAACCAAATGGACCTAACAGGTATTTACAGAACATTTCACTCAAACACAAAAGACTCTACCTTCTCAGCACCTCATGGAATTTCTCCAAAATTGACCATATACTCTAACACAAAAGATATAAACAAATTGAAATAACTCCTTATCTGACTACCATGGGTTCAAGTTGGTAGCAACAACCACAGAAACAACAGAAAACTTACAAACTAATAGAAACTCAATGACTGGTCTCCTGAATGAAAAATGAGTCAAAAGATAATTCTAGAAAGTCTTTAATTTCTTTCTTTGAAAATGAATACAAAGCAGACTTAAACTCATGGAGCACAGTGAAAGCAGTGATAAGAGGAAAGTTCATATCACTAAGTACCTACATAAAAAGCTGAGAAGATCTCATACAAACTACTTAACAGCACACTGAAAAGTTCTAGAACAAAAAGGAATAATCAAACCCAAGAGGAGTAGATGAGAAGAAATAATTAAATTCAGGGCTGAAATCAATAAAGTAGAAACAAAAAGAACAATACAGAATTAATGAGATGAAGAGTTGGTTCTTTGAGAGACTCAAGACAGATAAAACCTCATCCAAACTAACTAAAAGGCAGAGAGAGGATATCAAATTAACAAAATCAGAAACAAAAAGAGGCATAACAGCAGACACCAAGGAAATCCAAAGAATCATTAGGTCATACTTTAAAAACCTGTACTCTACCAAGTTGCAACATCTAAAAAGTGGATAATTGTCTTATATACCATTTACCAAAGTTCAATTAAGATCAGATAAGCAATTTAAATAGATCTCTAACTCCTAGTGAAATAGAAGCAATCATTAAAGTCTCTCAGCCAAAACAGCCCAGAGCCAGATGGTTTTACCACAGAATTCAACCAGACTTTCAAAGAAAAGTTAACACCAATATTCTTCAAATTATCCTACAAGATAGGAACAGAAGGAACATCATCCAATTTGTTATTTGAGGTCATAGTTACCATGATACCCAAACCACACAAAGACTCAACAAAGAATTATAGACCAATTTCCTTTATGAACACAGATGCAAAATTTCCCAATAAAATTCTTGCAAACCAAATATAAGACAGCAAAAAGATTTGCCACCACACTTAAGTAGGGTTCATCCCAGAGATGTAGGGTTGGTTTAACATATGTAAATAAAAAGTGTAATTCACTATACAAACAAGCTGAAAGACAAAAACTACCCAATCATCTCATTATATGCGGAAAAGGCCTTTGACAAAATCCAATAGCACTTCATGATGGAAGTCCTGGAGAGAATAGGGATACAAGGGGCATTTCTCAACATGATAAAGGCAGTTTACAGCAAGCCCATAGCTAACATCAACATAATGAAGAGAAAGTCAAAGCAATTTCATTAAAATCATGGACAAGACCAGGTTGCCCATTCTCTCCATATCTATTTAACACAGTACTTGAAGTCTTAGCTAGAGCAGTAAGACACGTGAAGGAGATAAAGGGATACAACTTGTAAAGGAAGAGTAAAAGTGTCTTTATTTAAAGATGATATGATAGTATACATAAGTGACTCTAAACATTCTACCAGAAAACTCCCTACAACTGATAAACATCATCAGCAACAGTAGCTGGATACAAAATTAACCCCCAAGCTGGGCAGTGGTGGTGCACGCCTTTAATCCCAGCACTTGGGAGGCAGAGGCAGGTAGATTTCTGAGTTTGAGGCTAGCCTGCTCTACAAAGTGAGTTCCAGGACAGCGGGGCTATACAGAAACCCTGTCTCAAAAAACCAACCAACCAACCAACCAATCAACCAACCAACCAACCAACCAACCAACCAACCAACCAACCAACTAACAAACCAACCAAACAACCAACCAACAAACCAACCAACCAAACAACCCCCCCCCAAAAAAACGAAACAACCCCCCAAAAAACAAAACAAAACTCCAAAACAAAACAAAATAACCCCCCAAAACAAACAAAAACCCAAAACAAACATTAGTGGCCCTCCTATATGCAAATGACAAATGGTCTGAGGAAGAAATCAGGGAAACAGCCCTCTGCTCAAAGAATATAAACGATCTTATGGTGACTCTAACCAAGCACGTGAAAGACTTGTATGATAAAATGACCTTAAGTCATATCAGAAGATGGAAATAACTCCCATACTCACAAACTGAAAGGATTAATATAGTAAAATTGATCATCCTACCAAAATCAATCAACAGATTCAATGCAATCCCTATCAAAAAATTTCAATGTGATTCTTCACAGATCTTGGGAGGACAATTCTCTACTTCATATGGAAATAAAAAGCCCAGGACAGATGAGATAATTCTGAAGAGTAAAAAAACTGTGTGGGTGTGGAGGTCTAACCATTCTTGATTTCGGGTTGTAGTACCGAGCTATAGTAATAAAAACTGCACAGTATTGATACAAAAACAGACATGATGATCAATTGAAGTCTCAGGCATAAATTCATATATCCATAGTACTCGACTTTTTATAAAGAGTCCAGAAATATACACTGGAAAAAACACATCATCTTTAACGAATAGTGCTGGCCAAACTGGATGTCTGCATGTAGAAGACTCAAAATAGAATCATACTTATCGGCTTGCATAAAACTCAACTCCAAATGGATCAAAGGCCTAAACATAAAGCTAGATACATTCAATCTAATAGAAGAAGTTCAATTAGGTGGTATAGAAGAGACAGTGGGGAACAATCTTGAACTCAATGGCACAGGAAAAGACTTTCTGAATAGAATACTATTAGCACAGGCACTAAGATAATCAATTAATAAATAAATAGGACCTCATGAAACTGAAAATCTTCTGCACAGCGAAGGACACTGTCATTTTGACAAAGTTGCTGCCTATAAGATGGGAAAACTTAAGCCAGGTGGTGCTGTTGCACACCTCTAATCCCAGCACGCAGGAAGCAGATCTCTGTGGGTTCGAGGTCAGCCTGCTCTACAGAATTGAGCTCTAGGATACCTAGGGCTACATAGAGAAACCCTGACTCAACACACACACACACACACACACACACACACACACACACACACACGAATTATGCCAACACATTGAAAAAGGGCTAATATCCAAAATATATAAAGAACTCAAACTAGTAATCAAGAAAAAAGTAACACATTTAAAAATGGGGCACAGGTCTAAACAGAATTCTCAAAAGAGGAAACTCAAATGGCAGAGAAACATTAAGGAACTGTTCAAAATCCTTAGCCATTAAGTTGATTTGATGCAAATCAAAACTCCACTAAGATTTCATCTTACGGTCATTCGAATGGCTAAGACCAATAAAACTCATGACAACTCATACTGGTCAGGATGTAGAATAAGGGGACACTTATCCATTCCTGGTGGGGAGTGCAAACGTGTATAGCCACTGTGGAAATCAGAGTGGCAGCTTCTCAGGATGAAGGGGATTAGTCTACCTCAAGACCCAGCTATAGCATTCTTGGGCCTATAACCAAAGCATGATTCATCCTACCACAGAGACACTTGCTCAACCATGTTGCCTGCAGCTCTATTTATAATAGCTAGAAACTGGAAACAACATAGATTATTCATTTAATGGAAGAATGGATAGAAAAAACGTGGTATGTTCCCATGATGGAGTGTTACTAAGTTGTTAAACAAAACAAAATTAAAAAAACTGAAATTGTGACATTTGCAGGTAAATGGATGGAACTAGAAGAAAAACCATTCAAGACAAATGTGGTATGTATTCAGTTCTGGGTGAATTCTAGCTACAATCTGTACAACAACAGGGGTTAGGTGTACAGTAAGGGATTAAGTGGGTAGGTAGAGCTTGTTGGAAAAGGGAACTAGATAGTTAAGGATAGAAGGGGTTGAGCTGGAGTGGGAAGAGCAGGGGGAAGAGAGATGGAAGAGGGGAACCAGGGAGGGGAACCAGGGAAAGACAGCTAAAGTTAAGGGTCATCTGAGGAGTATATATGTGTATAATGTTATAATGTTTAATGTAATATATACTATGTAACATATAAAGCATTAAATATACAACATATAACATAATATATAGTATGCAATTATATTTTAATTATTAATCATATGTAGTTAAATATAATAGATAAATATAAATGCAATTTATATTAATCTGTATAAATTATAATGTATTATAATTGTAGTTTATAATAATAACTTATACAGACTTGTACAAATTCATATAAAAGTTTATAAATTATATATTTATAAATTTATATATTTATAGAAATTTATAAATATATTATAATTAATATAAATTACATATATGTATATATATGTATATATGTGTATATATATGTATATGTGTATATATATACACATATACACTTTTTTATATGAGGGCAATCTAAATGAAATTGACAAATAATGGGAGACATCTCTTGTTACCAATGGAACTTCCAGTATCAGGGTTGGGTTATATCTAATTGAGTTGTTGGCCAAATGGCTCTCATGGGAATCTGTCAATGATCCAAGTTATTGCCAAGTCTATAGGTTGCTCTACACAAACTGATGGTGAGGCCATATTGCTGAAGAAACACCTACACAGCTCATTGCTCATGGAGAGGGTGTGGTGGTGCCTACACAGAGCCCTCATCTTTATGTCCTATTGCCTTTGGTACAGGAAGGTATTCTGCACACTACCAAAAGAGAAATGTTATCACCAACCCAGCCTCAAACCCTTTGATCTACAATGTGGTCCTGAATGTAAGATATTCTGGGGCAATGGTGGCCTAAAGCTTGTGGGAGTAATCAACTGATATCTGATTTGATTTATGACCACTCCACCAAGTGGAACCCACACCCTACACTGCCTGTGTGACCAAAAACCTCAGACTAGATAGCCTAAAGACTTAGGGTAGAACTAAATACTATTGTTCTAAAAAACAAAACAAAACCAACCAACCAACCAAAAACCTGTAGCAATAAAACGAATTCTAATGCCATACTGCTGTACTCATAAATCTGCTCTGCTCATAAACCAGTGCCTTGCTTATCCATCACCAGAGAAGCTTCCCCTTGCAGCAGATGGGCACAGGTACAGATTCACAGCCAGGCAAAATGCAGAGTGAACACTCAGTCCTGAATGGGATGTCTCCATCAGATTCCTCCCCTCAGAGCTCAAGGGACCCCCAAGGAAGAGAAGGCAGAGTGTAAGAATCAGGAGTGGAGGACACCAGGAAAACAGAACCCTCTGAATCAACATGAGCAAAGCGCATGTGACCTCACAGAGACAGACGCCATACGCAGGAGTCTGCACGGGTCCTCTGTGTGTTTATTAGGGTTACCAGTTTAGTGTTTTATGGATTTCTGAGTGTGGGTCTCTTATTCTTGTGCCTTCTTCTGGGCTTTTTTTTTTTTACACACATCTGTTTTTTTAAATCTGTTTGTTATGATGTTTAAAAAAATCTTATTATATATTATTATATTATGTTAACTATATTATATTAATGATATTATTAACCCTTAGGGGATTTGTCTGTTTTCTAATGAGAGACAGAAAGGGGATGGATCCAGATAGGAGCAGATGTGTGAAGGATCTGGGAAGAGTGGGGGGAGGGGAAATCTTAATAAGCACATATTATGTGAGAAAGAAATTTATTTTCATTAAAAGAAAAAAGGTAAAAATAGTAATTGTAGAAAGAATGCAACATGCAGATAGCACTTCATATATTTATTTAATCTATCGTAGTAGGTTATTAAATGTTCTTCTGACCTTTTCTAGTGAGATGAATACTTCTAAAACAAGTCAGATTGCTTGTAGGCATGGAACTTGGCACAATGTTAACATAGAATAGGGCACCAGAAGACACACAATAAGACATTCTACTTGATCCAGAATTTCCATATCTAGGAATTAATATAAAAGACTTTCTGTGAGTGTCATAAATGATCGATTCAGAGTATTTGCTATACATAGATTTTATAACTACTGCTCCTCATAGGAGACTATTGAGAACAGCCTGACTGTAAATAATGGTTAAATAATAGATAGAACATCATTTGGTCATTAAAATGTTATTGCATTTCCATACTTATAGGAAAAGATGTGTCAATAAATAAACTATTAGAAAGTAATATCTAGAGTATAAACTGGCTTTTCTGTACTTACATGTGTATTTAAGGCTTTTTTGAAAGATATAAAATTATTCTGAAAGGCTATAAAAAGTGATGCTCCAATATTTAGTATAGCAGAAAACATCTCTTAGAAAATTTGGTTGTAAAATATTGTGTATTTATTCATTTTTTTTAAACAGTATTGTTGTTTCCTATTTGGTGGAGGGGAATGCTTTGTAGTTAAATATAAGATACTTCATCTTCTATTGGTTGTTCCCCCCGCCAGGGGAGACCGAGAACTCAGTCCCCCACTACCACAAATTATACAGTTGAGTTTCCCCGAATTTGGGGAAATTGCAGGGGTCAGGACATTCAGAGTGCAATGGGTAAGCCTTGCCCTGGGAAAACCACCTTCGTGATCATGGCATCTCCCCTGCCAGGTAAGTATCTCTATTGGTTGTTAACATTGGGTAAATGAGACATTTGTATGACTACTCAGCGTGTGACCTTTAACACCAGTGACTGCATTAATAATGGAAAAGAATACAAAACAGTGGAAGAAGAATGTGGCTTTAAGTGGTGGCTATTGGCATGCAGAACAAATGAAGTAAAGCTACATAGAGCATTGCAAATATTTTCAGAAAAAAGCCATTTATTTATAAAGGCTCTATTCAAAATTTACTTGAATCTAAACACGGATGCTGCCTTTTAATTATTTTTAATATTTCAGATACACTGTTGGCATAAACCCTACCCTGGATTAGCATGGTCTGCATATTTTCCATCCTCATGAAGGTCAGCAGCTTTCAGTGAGAGGCTGTAAGTGTCCACCTCCCTGTCCTGCTAGCTCACCTGTGAATGCTTTACTAAGGCTTCTGGATGTTCTGGATGGCCAAGGAAGACACCAGCCATGACATGTTCACATCATCTCTGGGAGGCAGAGGAAGAGACTGAGGGTCTTCCAGGCCAAAGAGCTCTTCCTTACTCACCCCATGTTAGCCTCAGTGTCTCCAGGTTCCTTTTGCTCCCCACTCCCAAATAACAAGCCAGTGGATCCTGCAGATTGGGATGGATGAGGTCTGTCTCCCTTGCCTCTCGAGAGCAGATTCTGGTCCCTTAACTCCCACCCCATGTAAGGACCAGGGCTTCACCGGGGACTTCTAGAGCCCCCTCCCTCCTCTGCATTAAAGATCTATTAATAAAAACCCAAATCTTCATAAAGAAAGGCAGATGACACAAACAGATAGTCTTCATAAATAAAATGAAGAAAAGATGTGTCAAAAAGAGGCAACTATCTTCTCTACATTTCAAGTCAGTACACACCTGTGTTACACATTTCTCCTTCTCAAATATTATGTAAATACGTATTTTTTATTTAGTGGTATCAGTTTTCCTCTAGCAGAATTTACATTTTTGGACAGGAGGGATTTCATTTGTTTCCCTCACAGTTGTTGAGTTTCCTTCCTGTAGCCATTGATGAGTTAGTTAGCCAGTGGATGACATTTTCCTAACAAAGGGGAAACACTTGTACATTACTACTAAAGATGCTCAAATTCCTGGTGGGCTCCCGTCTTTGCCTTCTATGACGCGCCAGAAACTCTACAAGGAGTGGGTGAATTGGCTTCCCAAACTGTGGTTGCATTTACTTTAAATAGAACTGTTTCAAAGCGGTAGATTCAAAATGAGTTGCAGCAACTTTCTGTTTTCCACCTACCCATGTCGTTTTTTGTTCAAGTTTTTCTAGACCAGGTGTTCAGTGGGTTGGCCTGGGAGAGCATGTTCCCATGTTAGACATGGACAGCATCAAGTGTCAGCAACTTTTTCGTAAGATGGCCTTTGGGTCCTCTTTCTAAAGAAGTGGTAAGAAAGGACTCTTCTCACAGAACTCCGATCTCTCTGATGATTTTGAATTGTGATAGTTTAAACAATTTTGGTGAAGGGCTAGGGCAATAGTTTAAACAATTCTGGTTCAGTGGTTAGCACACTGGTTGGTTTTCCAGAGGACCTGGTCTCAAGCTGAGCACTCACATGACAGCTTATCACATCCTTAGCTCATGTGAAGCATCTTTTTAGCTCAATTTCCAGGGGATCTGATGTCCTTTTCTGACCATCAGATACTTTATGCTTGTGGTACCCAGATCTATATGCGGGCAAAAATACTTCCACACATAAATCTTTAAAAAAATCCTGACAATAATTTCTTAGGAGGTATAGTGGATGGAGGCTGGTGGGACATCATCTTTTTTTTAAATTTTATTTTAGATATTTTCTTTATTTACATGTCATATGATATCTCCTTTCCCAGTTTTCCCCTCTGGAAAAAAAAAATAAAATAAAATAAAAAACAAAAACAAAAAAACCCTGTTCCCTCCCTCCTCCCCCTGCTCACCAACCCACTCTCTCCCGATTCCTGGCCCTGGCATTCCCCTACACTGGGGCATGGAACCTTCACAGGGCCAAGGGCCTCTCCTCCCATTGATGACCAACTAGACCTTCCTCTGCTACATATGCAGTTGGAGCCATGTGTCCCACCATGTGCACCCTTGCTCCACCTGGGAATCCTTACCATATTCAATCATCAAATCCAGACACTATTGTGGACTCCAGCTAGTGCTGGCTGACAGGGGCCTGATATAGCTGTCTCCTGAGAAGCTCTGACAGTACCCAACGAATACTGAAGTAGAGGCTCACAGCCTTCCATTGGACTGAGCACAGGGTCCCCAATGAAGGAGCTAGAGAAAGGAGCTGAAGGGTTTACAGCCCCTTAGGACAAACAACAATATGAACTAACTAGTACCCTCAGAGCTCCCAGGGACTAAACCACCAACCAAAGAGGACATCATCTTTTTATCCATTCATTTCACCTGGAGCCCTCCCTCCTCTAAGGTCGGTCTCCCAGCAACACTGACCGTGCAGGATGTAAGAATGGCTTGATGATCTGAGAAGGCCTGATGGGGTAAATCTCATGTATTCATAAAGGGCCCTGGGGGAAAGGTATCTTTTCAATGAAACCTGACCGTAAGTGCTATGGCGGCTACCATGAACCACGAGGACAGCGTCTGGATGAGAAGGAAGCCAACGTTAATCACACACCTTGCAGAACCCACACTCCCTCTCGTCCCCCAGAAGTTGCTTCTTGCTCTTGTGAGTGAGTGCTCTCCACCGGAACACTACAAATCAGAGGAATTGGGGCTAGTCTAGGGGTTAATCTGTGGGCGCTACCATCCCGGCTCAGCTCTGAGCTGAGGCTCTAAATGCTACCACCTTGCCAATGTGTTCAGGACTGACAGAGCCCTTGAGTTTTATGCCCATGTATCTATCACCTCTGCCAACTGGAAGTATCTGCTTATCTATCTTGCCCTGGGCCTTGTCTCTCTTTCTTGCTCATCATCTTCCTTCCTCTGACCCCACTGAAACACAAATGCCATGATTATTCATATCGTTTATAACTCCAGCCCTCTGTTCTCCACCCGATTCCAAGTTCAGTCGGGTTCTTCTTTGGCTTGACATGGTATGTGCTGACTATTTACAAATGCCACCTGTCACAGAACCTTTGAATCCTTCGTCTTAACCTCTAGCTAAATCAAAAGGCTCTTGAGAGTAGGCAGAAGCATTGGTGACTGAGTGGTATTACCGTTTAAAGACAGTTGTGACCAAGCAGATGAATTAAATGATCTGATTAAATGGCTGATTATTCGTTACATGGGTTGGATGAGGTTTTTGGAGTGAAAAGACCACACTTACTTCATTGGGGGAATAAAGGGAATAGTTTTCATATCAAGAGCTATTTTGAGAAACATGAGACTTGCTGTGAACTCAGCAAGTGGTGGTGGCGTGTTCTGAAGACCACGGTCCTGCCTTGTTATCTGTGTGTCCCCAGTAGATGCTGGCTCTTGGGATCGCCCCCAGAAGCTGCCTGCTTCTGCTGCTCGTGTGTCCCTCTCCATGCAGAGACTTCTGAGGAAGCAGAAGAAACTTTGTTAGACAAAGAATAGTTCTTTTTTTTCTTATTGTTTAAGAGTCTGAGTCCAAACTTAGAAAGACCGGGGTTAGAAGTTATTTCCAGCAAATTCTATTTCTTGGTAGCCCTTTATCTATTAATAGTTTCTGGCATTTTCCACTTTCCCCACAGCTGTGCTTTCTAAATTCTGATACACTATTTGATCTTCAGCAACATGTCGGCAGTGGCTCTCTGATTAGACACATGGTCTAGTGCGCTTGCTCTCATCAGACCAGATAATGATGCAGATGTTTATCATGGTAGAACCAGTTGGCTCACAGAGCACTTTGGGTGAACTGTTTTGATAATCCTCAAAATACCCTTGCCAGGCAGTATAGTCATAGTCCTTCATCAGGCACCTGCTATCATTAGCCCTAGCGGAAAGCTTGGCCAAGAGGCTGAGTTTGCAAGCCCATCCATGCTCCTCTTGAGACCACATTTAATAGGTACTTTCCTAGGAGACCAGCTTATATCCTCCCACACACTGTATTGGCCACCTGCAATGCCCTCTACATGTTTGCAATTCCTGTCATATTCTATATCTTCTTTATGGTTCCCTCTGATCTACTAAGTCTTGTTCAACTATGTTAATGCATACTGAATATTTCCTTCCAATTAGAGTCCCAGTGTTAACAAACTTTGTCAATACTCAGGCCCCTACAGTAAGTCTAATATTATTGGTATTCCTTTTCAATTTTTCCAATTTGTTCTAACACAGCCTTCCAAGTTTCTTTTTCATCCTGAATTTGAACCTACTTTTTTTTTTTTTTTTCGAGACAGGGTTTCTCTGTGTATCCCTGGCTGTCCTGGAACTCCCTCTGTAGCCCAGGCTGGCCTTGAACTCAGAAATCCGCCTGTATCTGCCTCCCAAGTGCTGGGATTAAAGTCGTGCGCCACCACCGCCCGGCTTGAACCTACTTTTAAAAGTCATTTAGCCAACAGGGATATACTTGTTTTGTCTTATGTATGATGGGTTGGGCTCTGGTAGACAGGTGAAAACACCATTCCAGTTGGAAGGATGAAGACAGAAACAACTTAAAAAGTAAATAAGAAATTTGTCGGATGATCACATGTGTTAAGAAGGATAATCGAGTGTGACTCAGTGACAGAACTTGACAAGCTCAAACAAGTCAGGTGGTCGTAGTGAAGATGGTGGTGGTGAAGGTAGTGGTGATGGTGGTAGGGGTGGTGGAGGTGGTGGAAGTGATTGTGGTGGTGGTGATGGTAGAGATGGTGGTGGTGGTGGTGGTAGAGATGGTGGTGGTGGTGGTAGAGATGATGGTGTTAGAGGTATTGGTGGTAGTTGGGTGAAGAGGAACAGAGCAGGGAGTGATTTAGTGATTGCTCTTTGAGAGATGTGGGCAGGCAGGCTTTGTAATGTTTCACACAGACATGGAAGGTCCTTACAGTGATAGGTAGAGCTTGACAGCAGATGGATTACTGCTGTCATGTTGCTGTAATTTATGTATATGTAGACACTGAGGCTGGATGGGCTCAGGGGTTTTCAGTAACAGGGTGAAATTATTATAAAGCACACACATCTACAGTCTAGAAGACTTTATGCTTCTTGGAGTCTCCTATTATGCCATATTTTCCCCTCAGGTAAGCATATCAGTTATTTGAGGATGTAATGGAAGAAAGTTTCCTTCCTTCCCTTTTTCTTCCCCTTCTCCCTTCCTCCATTTATATGTTTTAGAAAAAAAGGACTTGTTTTTGTTTTTATTTATTTATGTGTGTGTGCTTGTAAATACATTCTTTTCATACCTATAGAGGTCAGAAGAGGGCATTGGCTCTCCTGAAAGTGGAATTGCAGGCAATGGTGGGTCATCTGAATGAAGTAGATGCAGAGAACAGAACTCAGGTCCTCTGAGAGAGCAGCGATTACTCTTAACCAGTTCTCTGGTGCTCGGTGCTAAAACCTCTTGCATACAAGGGAAGCCTTTGTCAAGGTGGCTCCGCCACTGGTCAATTTAGGATCTTAGCAAGGTCACCCAGGAGAACGAAGTCACAGGCTGTAGTTTCTCAAGACCATGACTCTGTCACCACTCCACAGCCAGGAACCCAGATTCCCAGGAGCGTGGTCGTTCTGTTCTCAGATTTGGTTTGAGACCAGTTTCCTGAGAATGAATCAGTAAGAGAGTTTAGCTGTGATTGCCTCCCTCAAAATCTCACTGAATGCAATTTGTCAGAATGAACACTCAGGAATTCCTGCCATGTTGATGCCTTGACAGTTTCTCTTGCCTGTTCCAATGTGAATAAACCAATCGGCTTTAAAGAGCCTGCACATCCGGTGCTTTCACTGACCTGCGAGTCCACACACGGCTGAAGGGAGAGAGAGCGCTGAGCTTTCAGATGGGCGCTGGCCCCTCCGTAGACTTTTGAATGGCTGATATCATGGGGCAATAGTTAGGCACTGTATTGTGGAGACCATCTTTGTTCAGATCCATTCACTTGACGACATTGGGAGTGTTGCACATCACTAGTGAGCAGTCATCTCAGGGTCAACTGAAAGGAGCATTTTAGGAATCATTTGCCTCATTTCCTCCAGGGAATGCATTTACTCTGCTTTTGATTAAGTTTTTTTTTTTAAGTTCATTATTTTATGTGTATGAATGTTTTGCTTTCATGTATGTAATATGTACCACATGTATGCCTGGATCCAAAGAAGTCTAGAAGGGGCATTAGATCCCCTGGAATTGGAATTATAGAAGTTTGTGAGCCACCATGTGATGGTAGGAATCTAGCCTAGGTCTTTTGTAAGAGCAGCAAGTGCTGATTCATTTCTGTAGTCTGACTCTGTCTAGGTTTTTTTTTTTTTTTTTTTTTTTAAAGCAGTACTCAACTGATTAATTAACTTAAGGTCTTTGGTATTGATTATCTTTCTTAGTTGCTCCCTTTCGGCAAAACTTGTATTCAACATGTACTTATTCAGTGTTCATTGTGTATTATGGACTTTTCCAAAGTTGGGGAATAGGTATTTTGAAAGTAAAATAGGTTTTACCCTCAACATGCCTGAAGCCTTCTGGGAAAGCAGAAACCAAACAATACTAGTCATGCTAACAACAGGACCCAACCGGTTACTTCAGAACGCAGGTGTTCATCATGAAGCTCTCAAGGCAATGCCACAGGGCACTGGGTAATGGTTGCAGGCTGTGCACGGGTTGGTTGGTTAGTACTTGAGGGTAAGAACAATTTTCAAAGGTGCTCTGGCAGTGGAGTTGGGAGCCGAGACTTGGGAGATCGGAGCTGCAGGTATGAACTGCAGGCAAATCGACACATGGAGGAGCAAACAGTTCAGAGGGCCTCCAAGTGGGAAGACCTCAGGAGGTCTCAGAAAAGGAGAGGAGCATGGCTGGAGTGTAATCCTCAGTGAGACTGCGGTGAGGTGGTTAGGAGAAACAGGAACTAAATTGTGGGGGGTAGAGTAGAGGAAGGCAAGATGGGGGCTTGGAATTTTATTCTGGAAGTTGTTATGTATAGGATTTCTTTAAAAAAATAATTTTAAACAACAGTTTAAACAGTTTGTATAAACAACAAGATGCTAACCAGGAAGGGAAATCTACCTCAGATTATTTTTAACAAGAGTAATTTACCTCTTCTTGAAGACAGGTTGCCCTACAAGTAACAGCTATGTATAAAACAGGAATACACTTGTCCTTGGTTTTATGACAATGGAAAGTTATTAAAATTCTTCACTCAAACAAGGTCGTCAGGGAATTTCACCTTGTTGGGTTCAATAAGAAGAAACAACTTCCTGAAATATAAAGATACAACTGAACGAGCAGGTGGGCTGCTGAGTGCCTGGTCTATGTAGTGAGTACCAGCACAGCTGAGGCTACATAGAGACTCTGTGTCAAAAATCAAATAAAACAAAAATTAAAAAGAGCTGAATGAGCATCCCACTAATGGAGAAAGGGGATGTTTTCACAGAACCAGTACTTTTCCACAGACCGTCTCCACCTAATGTGAACCAAATCAGAGAGAGTGAGCATTGGCTGTTTAGTCAAAAAAAAAAAAAAAAAAAAAAAAAAAAAAGAAAAAGAAAAAAAGAAAAAGAAAAAGCAAGCACTATATGCTTGAGCTCATACCACAACTACTTTATGTTCAATAATGGAAGGTAGAGATGGAAGACTAGAGAAAACTGCACTGTAGCAGAGTCAGGATGTGGTGTAGTAGTCAGGACTGTGGCTCTCTAACTGAGAATGTATTCTGGTCTGCCACAGAATTCTGGGGTAAAGTAACAGGTTCCCTTTGTGGCAGACACCTCCTGTTCTGCCACTGGAACACAGCAGTCATCTCTTCATCCTCCATTTCTAGCTGTGCCCGGCTGTCTGTCTCATTGACTGTCGCCCATCAAACTGGGCTCTCATGTATGTCTCTTAATCTTCAACTGCACCACAGCACCGTCCTGTCCTGTCTGCCACCTTTGAATTAATGGGACCATTCTTCTCAGTCTTCATTCTTTCCTTGGGTTCTTCATTGGCCACGTTGAGAGATCTGGAGTCTCCTCAGCGGCCGCTTCACAAAGGAGGTGTCAGGCCTCTAGGTTTCCTTTTTTTTTTTTAATTAGATACTTTCTTTATTTACATTTCAAATGATATCCCCTTTCCCAGTTTCCCCTCCAAAAAAAAAAAAACCCAAAAAACAAACAAACAAACCAAAAAAATCCCTGTTCTCTCCCTGCTCCCACTGCTCACCATGCTCACCAACCCACCCTCTCCTGCTTCCTGGCCCTAGCATTCCCCTACACTGGGGAATAGAACCTTCACGGGGCTAAGAGCCTCTCCTCCCATTGATGACTGACTAGGCCATCCTCTGCTACATATGCAGCTGGAGCCATGAGTTCCACCATGTGTACTCTTTGGTTGGTGGTTTAGTCCCTGGGAACTCTGAGGGTACTAGTTAGTTCATATTGTTGTTTGTCCTAAGGGGCTGCAAACCCTTCAGTTCCTTGGGTCCTTTCTCTAGCGCCTTCATTGGGGACCCTGTGCTCAGTCCAATAGATGACTGTGAGCCTCTACTTCTGTATTTGTTGGGCACTGGCAGAGCCTCTCAGGAGACAGCTATATCAGGTTCCTGTGAGCCAGCACTAGCCGGAGTCCATAATAGTGTCTGGGTTAGATGATTGAATATGGGAAGGATTCCCAGGTGGAACAGTCTCTGGATTGACCTTCCTTCACTCTCTGGTCCACACTTTGTCTCTGCAACTCCTTTCATGGGTATTTTGTTCCCCCTTCTAAGAAGGATCGAAGCATCCAAACTTTTGTCTTCCTTCTTCTTGAGTTTCTTGTAGTTTGTGGATTGTATCTTGGGTATTCTGAGCCCAGAAGCTCAGAATATCCTTTTTGTTAATAGTCGTAAGTATGCTATTAGAAAAAAGTAGAGGAAAATGTGGTTTAAAGGATAATCTAAAACAGGGAGGGAGATAGTTGTTGGTACAATACTTGCCATCCAAGAGTGAGTTCAATGGCCAGCACTTGCTACAGCAATGTACATAAAAATGAATAGGTGTTTAATACTACAAAAATTGAAGATGTTATAATTATTCTATTTGTATTTGATCTGGTTGGATAGAAGTTTCAAATAACTGGAAAGATTTATTACATCTATATTGCCCCCTGGCTCCTTTAGTTGTTAGAGACAGCTTATCCATCCTGTAAAATGTTTTATCTTCATAATGAGTATTAATTCCCACCCCAGGCCTTGGATTTCCAGTCAACCAATAATTAGATGGGTGGACAAGATCACATTTAGCTTTGAGTTGGGACAAGAAATCCTGATCTGTCTCATCGATCTGGGAGGCACAGGTTGCCTGGTCGTTTCCTGGTTCTTGATATTAATATACATAAGTGGTTTCAGGTGTTATCAGCCAGCTTCAACTGTTATAATCAGGGGAATAGCAAGCGGTGATTTATGTTACAGAGCTCACTTGGGCCATTGTAAGGCAAGGGTTGCTATGAAGGGAGATTTTCATTTAGCAAACTGTACAGATCAACCCTTCAGCTGCAGAGGGCTGTTGATATTCCCACAGACTAAAGGTGTATCCATTCTTCCCCGAGTCTCAGTGTGGACGCAGGGGAGGAAATCAAAACCATTTGTAACGCTGCATGGGGGAGATGTCAGGGAATTGCAGGAGGAAGACAGTGGGCATGGACGAGAGCTCTGTTCCAGAAGCTTCGGAGAGATCTAAGTGTTCTCACCGCGTCAGCTATCACTCCAGTTTAGCTGACTTGAACCCTGTCTCTAATTACGTTCCCAGGGCTTTTGTACTGTGGGTTTGGAACTAAGCTTGGTTCTAAAGACAAACAGGTCAGTTTTCACATTCTCCATTTCCAAATTGGTAGGAAAACAAAACAAAACAATCAGTGTGCAAACCTCAAGACAAACCAAGGTATTGGATTTTTCTTTTAAAAATGTGTGTGTGTGTGTGTGTGTGTGTGTGTGTGTGAGATTGTGTATGTGTGATGTATGTATAATGTGTATGATGTGTGTGTATGTAATGTGTGTGTATGATGTGGGTATGGTATGTGTGTTGTGTGTATGATTGTGTGTATGATGTATGGGTATGTGATGTGTGTATGATGTGTGTGTGTATGATGTGTATGATGTGTGTATATGTGTGTATGTTTGTGTGATGTGTATATGGATATGTGTGATGTGTATGATGTGTGTGTTTGTATGATATGTGTATGATGTGTGTATGCGTGTGTATGTTTGTGTGATGTATGATATGTGTGATATGTGTGTGATATGTGTGTGTGTATGGAGGTGTGGGTGTGTGATGTGTATGATGTGTATGTGTGTGTGATATGTGTATGATGTGTGTGTGTGTTTGTATGATGTGAGTATGATGTATGTGTGTATGTGTGTGTGTTTGTGTGATGTGTGTGTGATGTGTATGATGTGTTTGTGTGTGTGTGTGCGTGTGTGTGCGTGTGTGTACTGACATGTTTTTCCATGTACGTGGATGCCAGAGAAAAACCTTAGATGCTGGTCCTTGCCTTCCAGCTTGTTCGAGGCAGGGTGTGTCCTTCAGCCCTGTGGGCTTCTGGGGTCCGCCTGTTCTGCTTCCCATCACCGCTGGGGTTGCAGTGCTTGCCGCTGTGCTGGAGAGCATGGAGGCTCAGCTCAGGTCTTCACGCTTGCTCAGCAAGAGCTTTCTCCCCCGCCTCCACTCTCTTTCTTCCTCCAAAAAGAAAAATGCTTAAAAAAACACCAGTTTAAGGTAAGCGCCATTGTTTTTGGAGATACTAGAAGAAGAAAATGTCACAAGCTTATGGACTTGATTTTTTAAGTTAAGTTTTTGCATTTTTGTAAACAAAATGAGTGCAAAACTTCCATTAATGACACACCCCAGGCTGCTGTTTCCTGCTCTGCTCTTCTAATGAAGAAAGTGTGTGTGTGTGTGTGTGTGTGTGTGTCACCACAGCAACTTGCTTTTAACCACAAATGAAGAACTAAGTTTTATTTCCTAGACAAAATGTAGAAGCTGACAGTGTTCACTTTTTTTTTCTGTTGGTATGCATCATCCTGGGAATGGCCCAAGGCACTTTCCTACCGAGAAAGCAAACCTCTGAAGGCAAGACTACAGGTTTGGTGGCTTACTCACTTTATTATATCAGTGACATTTTTGTTCTAAGTCCTCCCAAGGAAAAAAGCTCAGAGTGTAAACCGCAGCCTCAGCTGTCAGTGGAAATGATAGTTAATGGCAGGCACCTCGCTATCGCATGGGGGCTGCTTCTTGGAAAGAGGAGAACCATGAACTTGGTTTCTAAATCAACGGCTGCCGCGGTGAAAGCCAGGTGATCCAGTTGCTTATCTCACCTCAAAGTTTGTTGCAAAATGATAAATTATATAAATATATATTTAAATATTTAAAAACCCGATAAGAGCCTAAGATATGAAAACAACTGTGTTCTCTAGAAATTCTTTCAAATATTGTTCTATGTTAAATTTGAGACAATTTGGGGTCTTAAAGTGTCAAGGTAGAATTCCCAAAGCCTCTATTGTACAGTTACACTTTTCAGAATAGTTAAGACACATGTTAAAATATCTAGGTTTTTGTTGGTTAGTCTATCAAATGTCACAAATCTCAATTTAATAAATTATGTTTTAAGATCACATGTGTTTTCTTCAGCTGTTTTGTCACTGGAGAAGTATAATTTCTACAAGTCCTGAGAGAACTGGGCTAGGTAAAATGGTTCAGCTAGCCAAGTGCTTGTCCTATGAGCCCAAAGACTTGAGTTTGGTTTGTGGTATCAGTGTAAATAAATGAAAACAAGAAAGGGCTGGGCATGGTGGCATCTGCCTGTGATCCATAATTGGAGAGGTTGGGAGAGGGCATCTGTTGGACTCGTTGGTCAGTCTAGCCACAGTGAGAGACTGCATCAGAGAAAAATGAAGCAAAGAGATTGAGGAAGGCAACCAATAGCAATCTCTGGCCTCTGTGCACACACATGCGCCTACATACATATACATCTGCATCATACACATGCGCCAGCACACACATGCGCCCGCACACACATGCGCCCCCCCCATCTATCCACACTTTCACATGCATACCAATATACATAGGCACATGCACACATTTAAAATTATTTTAAGAAATTTAAATCATGGAATAACTGTGTTTTCTTAATGAATCACTGAAGAATTCAGGAGTATGCTTCACATGCCTTCTGATTTTTTAAAGCTATTTTTTTTAAAAGTTCCCGGAGAGTATTCCTGATAAAATTTAAAGCTAATGATTTCTTGTCATGTAACAAGAAATTGTGTTCAGAGCCCACAGTTGTGACAGCATTACCAAAACTGAGGAAAAATCAATTTATGCTCTTCTGCCATATGGATTTATTCGAGTCGTGACTGAGGCCACTTGCAGTAATGATATGCCAGCAGAAGCTTTATGGAGACAGTGATACTTTTGTACAACAGGTTTTACCCATTATTCATAAGCAGTTCTCCAAATAATAAATCCACATGCCTTTTAATGGTTCTACTTTCTAAGATATTTTGTACATAGGTTCCTACTCACACTTGCTCCTTGTTACTCCTCACTTGGGTGAACATATTCAGTGAGACCCCTAAGTCCCTCTCATGGCTCCAGTGGCTTTCTTGGGCTTCACGCTGGCCTGTGAGAGAGGAGAGGAGTCACATTCACTTCTTCCCCCACGGTTTGCTGCAGGAACCAATGGCTCTATCTTTTCACATCCACAGAGATGTAGACATCCTCTTCCCCAGGTGGATCAGAAGCAGCCTAGGGCTTCCACCACTCTGGGAGATGTGGTTACACTTCCCTCAGTCTCCTAGAGGATATTGGTGGGATAGAGGAAGGGGGAGAGACTAACTCTGTGCTCTGGGCAGGATCTCACATACTCCATTTGTCAACCATTGCTTACCTTGGGGTTACTTGGGGGCAATTCCATGATGCTCTTCATTCCTATTTTAGCACAGATGCTCCATGAAACTCAAGGGGCTACTTAGTGTTAGGTTTTTGTTTCTATATTGACTCTAAATTTCCTCTTTATAGGCTGTACCACTCATTTGTTTCTAACTTCTGAATCCTTCCATATGACCTTTGAACTCACTGTCAGTCTCAAACATTTCTCCTCAGCTTCATCTTCTTTCTTTGACCTGACTCTCTTCTGTAATGCTGGCCATTGTTTCTCTCTTTAGATGACTGTCTTCTTTCCCTGCATGTCTGAGTACGGAGATGGAGAAAGTTTAAATGTCCCTCATGATTAATCAGGGTATAGCTCATTCCCGTAACTGCATACTAAGAGTCTTCAGCTTCTTCCTGATTAGAAGACCATGGTACCCTGCCATATTGCCCACAATCCCCTGTGGCTCTCAGCAGTTGATGCTGAAGGTGGTTCTTTTGTAAGAAGCCTTCACTTGCTCTCACTCTTCTCACGCTGTTAATTTGTATACCATTAATGCTTCCAATGTGCTTGTCTCTCCATTCCATCATCTCCTTTCCAACCCTAATCCTAACCCTAACCCTAACCCTAAACCTTAACCCTAATCCTAATCCTAACCCTAACCCTAACCCTAATCCTAACCCTAACCCTAACCCTAAACCTTAACCCTAACCCTAATCTCCAAAGCCAGTTCTTCCAGCATGAAGATCCTAGAACTTGCTTTATAGCAAGGACTGTTCTCATCCTGGAATTATTTCGGGTTCACGAATCTACAACATTACAGCTCACTCCCTTTAAGACTCACTGCAACAGTAGTTCAGCACCCATGAAAGCTGACAATCCACCACTGTTACTATTGTTTCTGTATCTCTAACTCTATTTATATCTTTATTTCCCTCAATAGGTAGCCTAAATTTTATAGTCTGTCCCTTATCTTTCCTTTCTTGACTATTGTCACCAGGTGAAACTTCACTTATGGTTAGATTCAGTTCTTTGCTGCTGAAACTGAGCCTTGTGTCTGATGACAATTTTAATTACAAGCAAACATTTTAAACATAGGACACACAGTGCAAACCACCAAGTTCTGGCAGGTACCAGTGACAATGAGTTTGACAATCACTGTCACCATTACCATCATCAGTAAAATCCTAGGTGACTATAGGCCTGATAGGCTTCTAATTGTTTTGTAAATATCACCAATAGCTTTATTCTTCACAATAGTTCAGTGCAGACAGCTAGTATCTTCTCTAATTTAAACTGAGGAAAGAAAGGGCCCACGAAAAGAAATAATGTTTCTTGTGATCTAAATTGTAGGTCAGGAACATTCTGAACCACATACTTCTGGTTCTAAGGTCTGGGATCTTAATATTCACTGTATACTAATTCCCAATATAGAATTCATTCATGAAAATATAAATAAAAGAAAGCAAAATCAAAGGGAAAAAGAAAAGATAGAAACCATGTTAAATGGAACTCATGCAGGGAGATGACACTCTAGTACGACCTGAGGACTCCCTTGGAGGTGGCTTCTTGGAGCTGACAATAAATGCTCCACAACCATACTCTTCAGGTCTTATGGTGGTTCTTGTATCTGTTGGTGTGTAAGGTATTTCCAGGGCAGCTCATGATATCTTAGGGGACTCAGCTGACTGCTGCTTGGAAGGTGACTTGGATATGTATATACATACAGTGCCTTCCTCTTCTTACCTTTGGAATGCCTAAAGAGTGTGCCTTTGCTCCATGGGGCTTGCAGAAGTTGTCTGCCATGCCCATGGGTTGAATAGATCTGTAATTCTGAGGTCCTGTTTTCTTCTCACTTTTGCCCGCACACTTGAGTTGCCATATTCACTGATACCAGTGCTTTTCATGTTGTTGCTAATTTAATTCTACTTCTCCTGTCTCTTCCCTCTCTCTCCAAACTCTCTTGCATACCCTTCTCCACTCTCATTCAAACTCATGGCTTATTCTTTTTATTAATTGTTATTGTACACACATATGCATTTGTATATATTCTTAAATATAACTTGTTGCCTCCAAATTATGTTTCTTGCATGTATGTTTTCAGGGTTCACCATTAGACAACCACCTCTCCTGTTCCTAGCTTTACTCAGTTGCCTGCAGTTCTTTGTATAGTGTTGAGCTTCATGGGCTTTCCCCTTAATGTTTATTGGTGTCTTCCTTGCTCAGTTCATATTTGGGCAGTCATGTTAGTGAGATTTCATCATAGGTGTAGCTTCTGATGTTATTAGGAAACACAATCTCATAGAAAAATCCCTGATCCTCTGGCTTTTATACTAATATCGACTTTATCTGTATAGGATATTTATGGTTTTTTTCTTTTTTTTAAAAAACTTTTATTGCATTATGATGAGAAAAGTTACATGATTTCAATTTATCTGAATTTGTTAACATTTAAAAACATATTTTAAGTAAATAGAATTAAATCACATTTTTGTTTCCCTTTTGTATCCCCACTCCTCCCAGAGACCCCCCTTAAATACCTACAATATCCTTTTTGTCATATTCCTTAAAATTTATAAAATATTATAACAATACAAATAAAAGTTGTTTGATATAAAACAACAATCAATTTAACAGTCTTATGTAGATGCTCATCTACAGCAATAGTAAAAATACATTTTTCTCAATATAAATTTTAAATAACTCCAAACATATTAACTGTATACTTCAAAATAATCCATCACTACCAGTATTTTCCTAAATGAACATAAATATATAAAGTCTTTTTGTTTGTTTTGCATTTAGTAGAGTTTAAAATCTTGGCTCTTACTGTGGTACAAGCTCAAAATAAGAACAATTTTTAGACACTGGATTTCATTGTAATAAGGCTATACTTCAATGACCCTCACATCATCAAAGGATTTTACCTCCATCGTAGCTAAGCTGAGAGTTGACAGTTCTGCTGCACCAAGAAATGAATTGTAGGCTTGATTTTTGGATACAGACTTTCTGCTATGGTCAAAGCTATTTGACTTGAGTGAGTGACTTTATTCTCAGCCCACTGTGAACAGGTTACAGTCATTTAAGAAATGGTGTGTGTATTAAGATGGTCTATCCATAAAGTCATTCACCAACTGTTTCAATGAACACTGGTTCTGCTTGGAGGGTGGCACGGACATTGGGTGAGGGCAAGAATTTGGTTCATTAGCTGTGATAATTTGGAAAAGCATTCATCTCAGAGAAAGAGTAACTTATAAAGTCCTCTTCTTCAAACTTGATACAAGAGTTACAAACGTCAGGCAAAGCATTCAGTCTCACTCTTTGTTGTTCTCTTACAAGCAACCTCCCTAGTTAATTATCTGTTTCTTTTGGGTATATAACTACTTTTGAAATATATAAGCTGTTCTGAAAAACCATAGTATAGTGTTGTCACGACTGCCTCAACCAGCAAGGAAGATGCGACCCGAGAGCTCTTCTTTAAGCAGTTTATTCAGGAACCTTAATACAATCTTCTGACTATCTTCTGACTAACTTCTGACCCCGAGGGGAACACCCCAGGCCCTTTAAAGCCCATCCTGAGCCTATCTCAGTAGGCTACGTGGTGCATGCAGATAGGTTGCCAAAGGTGGAAGCAAACCAGGCAAACAAGCACAGCCAAATAAGGTGTTGTTTATCCAGACAGCTCTCTACAGTTCCCCCTTTTTTGTTTTGCAGCAAAACGGGCAAGAACAGAGGTCTAATCTCTGATGATCTCCCAGGGAGGGCCAGACCTGTCCAATGCCACAGAGACAGGTTCTGGGGCATCAACCTGTATGCAATCAGACATGCTCTTCTTGAGGTTGCTAGCTGCAGGTGGCACACTTCAAGTGCAGTGCTAAGCCTCGAATCCAGAACGCGATGAGCCCATAACCCAGAGGTCAATGGACAGTTATTTTTGCATGACAACAAGCCATGCCTGGGGGGACTGCCCTGCCTCAATGGCTGTAAATGCTTGAACTACCATCCGCTTCTGAACAACCCTCATCTTACACAAACACCAGAGACCAGTGAAACAGACAATCAGCAATAGGGCTAAAAGGGCACCCATGCCCGCCCATTCAGATGATTCACGGCAGAGGCAATCCAAGATGATAATCAGAAGAGGCATCGCTACATCTGGATCACCAAATATACTAGTCTAGCTACAAAGTCAGAAAACGACTCCATGGGGCCCTGTACAATTTTTGTAAGGTTCCCGCTTACCTCCCCTTTATTAGGCAAGGGCTTCCGTGCCTTGATAGCAATCTGATTCACCTGTTCAAAGACTTGCAATGGGTAACCAGTCTGTTGATTAGCAAAGCAACCTTGCCCCAAAAGCATATCCCTATCCCAGGCTTGATTCCCAGTTGCAGAATTGGCATCTGCCTGTTCATTAGCAAATTCAATGAGAAAAGCTTTCCAATCTAGGTACTGTCCAGGGGACAAACAAGCACGAGCAAGTCCGTTCCAATCATTTGGAGTCATGCAGTGCCTGTTACTTTCCTTTTCTGACTTTACCGAACGCTCCTCTTTTATCTGCTCTAATGCTGCCTGTCCTTCCTCTACTGCTTTACAGCACCTTTGATCTTCTAGACACCCCCTGATTAGCTTCCATATTGGTCTAACACCACTCTTAAGCATCCCCTGCTCCCATGCAAAATCTAAATCTTTTCTGAGCTTATCCCAGCAAGCCACTGTGCCAGACACTGCAAACCCAGGGAGCTGCAGTATTACACTCACTGAGAAACCTCTCTAAAGTACTTTTCTCAAGTTTCAGATTTTTTGAAGATAGTAGCTCCTGAAGAGCCTAAAAAAAAAAAAAAAAAAAAAAAAAAAAAAAATTGGGTGCGATGAAGAAGCGCCCATAGTTACTTTCACTTCTACTTAGTTCGCTTTGCCGCGAAACTTTATTGCTCCTCTTCAGAGTCTTTATAGCCTCTACTTCTGAGGACTTTCTTTAGTTTGTTTCACTGTGAAACCTTATTGCTCCAACCCGGAGTCTTTATAGCCTCTACTTCTGAGGACCTTATTGTTCCTTCTTACCTGGGAACTTAACCAGCTGGCTGCCCTGACTGCAGAAAGTTCTGAGCCCCCGTCGCGGAGAGAAAGGGCCTCCATATGGGCCACCGCTTGTCACGCCACCTTCTACAGGGTTATAAAAAGGAGGAGCAGATGGAGGGTTGATAGTGGGCCCCATATCTAGCAGAGCTCTTTTCCTTTTCCATTTTTCTTTCACAGTACTCTTTTCTAATTCCTTAATTAGGGTTTCTAACTCTTCATCTGTATCTGACCACTCCGTGTCTGTACTGAACTACAGTCCACCTGATTCCAAGTCCTACTGATACTGTCGGCCCAAATGGTGAGGATGGCAACTGGCTGGAAGGCAAATGGGAGTGGTCTTCAGCAAACTGAGGGCCGTTGGGAAACTGTGCAGAGGCGAATCTTGTCAGCAGGATACCAGCTCCTTCAATTAAAGCTAGGAGAATGCTGCTCATCCATTTCTTGCTGCCAAGATGGCTCCCGTTAAGGCACCACTAGTGATGGAGTTCCAGGGGTCTTCTTTGCCTCTTATTTGCACCATACTACAGGCAATCATGTCTATTTTAGTTCGCTTCACCACGAAATTTTATTGCTCCTCTCTGGAGTCTTTATAGCCTCTACTCCCGAGGATCTTATTGTCCCTTCTTACCTGGGAACTTACCAGCTGGCTGCCCTAACTGCAGAAAGTTCTGAGCCCTGTTTGGTTTCTCTGTACAGGCAACCATTCGTCACTACCGCCTTGACCAGCAAGGAAGATGTGACCCGAGAGCTCTTCTTTAAGCAGTTTATTCAGGAACCTTAATACAATCTTCTGACTATCTTCTGACTATCTTCTGACTAACTTCTGACCCCGAGGGGAACACCCCAGGTCCTTAAAAGCCCATCCTGAGCCTATCTCAGTAGGCCACATGGTGCATGCAGATAGGTTGCCAAAGGTGGAAGCAAACCAGACAAATAAACACAGCCAAATAAGGTGTTGTTTATCCAGACAGCTCTCTACATAGTGTAAAGACATGAAATAAACAATACTACTAATAGAGAGGCTGAGATAGGAGAAGCAAGATTTCAAGACCCTTATGTTGTACACAGTAAGACACTGTCACAAACAAGCTGAAAGTATTTATAGATTGTACAATGTTGGACCTATTTCTCCAATTACCAAATTAGAGAGACCATTGGATGACAATCAACAAATCTCTAATTCCTAATATTATTGGATTTCAATCAATTAGGATATGTTGGTAATATTAATTTTCATATTAATATATTAAGAAAAAGTAATTGTCACTTCCTGTTGTTTTTGTTGTAAGAGGAAGAATTAGGTTTGTGGGGATTTGTTGAAAGATTACCTTCTTGCTTCTTCTAGGGTGTAGTTTTGCTCCTTATGGTGATGTTTTCCATCTATTATCCTTTGTAGGGCTGGATTTGTGGAAAGATATTGTATAAATTTTGTTTTGGCATGGAATATCTTGTTTTCTCCATCTATGGTAATTGAGAGTTTTGTTGGATATAGTAGCCTGGGCTGGCATTTGTGTTCTTGTAGGGTCTGTATGACATCTGCCCAGGATCTTCTAGCTTTCATAGTCTCTGGTGAGAAGTCTGGTGTAATTCTGATATGCCTGCCTTTATTTGTTACTTGATCTTTTTCCCTTACTGCTTTTAAAATTCTTTCTTTGTTTAGTGTATTTGGTGTTTTTATTATTATGTGTTGGGAGGAATTTCTTTTCTGGTCCAGTCTATTTGGGGTTCTGTAGGCTTCTTGTGTGTTCATGGGCATCTCTTTCTTTAGGTTAGGGAAGTTTTCTTCTATAATTTTGTTGAAGATATTTGCTGGCCCATTACATTGGGAATCTTCACTCTCTTCTATATCTATTATCTTGGTCTTCTAATTGAGTCCTGGATTTCCTGGATGTTTTGGGTTAGGAGCTTTTCGCTTTTTGCATTTTCTTTGACTGTTGTGTCAATGTTTTCTATGGTGTCTTCTACCCCTGAGATTCTCTCTACTATCCCTTGTATTCTGTTGGTGATGTTTGCATCTATGATTCCTGATTTCTTTCTTAGGTTTTGTATGGCCAGGGTTGTCTCTCTTTCTGTTTTCTTTATTGTTTCTATTTCCATTTTTAGATTCTGGATGGTTTTGCTCATTTCCCTCACCTGTTTGATTGTGTTTTCCTGTAGTTCTTTAAGGGATGTTTGTGTTTCTTCTTGAAGGGATTCTAGCTGTTTACCTGTGTTCTCTTGTATTTCTTTGAGGTTGCTATTTATGTCTTTCTTAAAGTCCTGTATCACCACCATGAGAAATGATTTTATAACTGAATCTTGCTTTTCCAGTGTAATGGTGTGTCCAGGACTTGCTATGCTGGGAGGATTAGGTTCTGGTGATGCCAAGTGACCTTGGTTTGTGTTGTTTATTTTCTTATGCTTGCCCCCCAACATCTGGATATCTCTAGTGCTACCTGCCCTTGCTAAATCTGACTGGAGCTTGTCCTTCCTGTGATCCTGGTTGTGTCAGAACTCCTTAGAGTCAAGCTGTGTCTGTGATCCTGTGTTTCTGGGATCCTGTGATCCTGGGCTTGTTAGGTCACCTGGGAGTGGAGCTTCCTCTGGGTGTTTTGGGACTGGCTGCAGAGCTTGTGCCCAAGGTCTACTCTGGACACCAGCCCAGACAGATGGGAAGGAACCTGGGCTGGTGGAGTTTCTGTGTGCCTGGGACAGATGTTAGTTCCTCCTCATCTCTGATCCTGGGTGTGTCAGAGCACCTGGGAGTGGAGCTTCCTCTGGGTGTTGTGAGACTGGCTGCAGAGCTTGCACCCAAGGTCTGCTCTGGACACCAGCCCAGACAGACCAGAAGGAACCCGAGTCACTGGGCTGGTGGAGTTCCTGTGTACCTGGTCTTGCTGGTCCCAGTTACTCCCAGTGTTGGGACAGATGTTAGTTCCTCCTCACCTCTGATCCTGGGTGTGTTTTTTTTTCCTTTGTTTCATCATTGTCTTCCTTTTCGATTAACACAAAGCCAGGAAGAAAAGAGTTATGTTATTATTTTTACTTTTTTATATGTTATACATAACTCTAAAATCTACTCAGACTTTTTATTTTTTAGGAAAAAATCAAACATTAAAAGAAAACAGGTTTTTCTTAAAGCCTCTGCAAAATTCCCCTTAGAAAAACTTGTTTTAATCTAAATGAGTAGCTCTCCAGTGCAGAGGTCTTCTATGGCCAAATCCTCTGCTGCCTCCTGGTGTGGTTGCTAAAGAGTGGCCTGAAGTGGTCCTTCACAGGCTAACTAGTATTCTAAGGAAGGTGATATCAATTTTTTAATTAACTGTCCAGGATGTCCTCCTGAGCTCTCACCTTGATGATGTTAATGTCTGTTAGCCCTTTCAGTGCCCACGGCTGTCTCTCTTACTGCTGCCTCTAAGAGTATTTCTTTAGACCAGACCAACTGACCAACCAAGCAACTAGTCAACCAATGAACCAACCAGCCAACCAACCAACCAACCAATGAACTAATGAATGAATGAACCAACCAACCAACCAACCAACCAACCAACCAACCAACCAACCAATGAACCAACTATCCAACCAACAAATCAACCAACAACCCACCCAATGAACTAATGAATGAATGAACCAACCAATTTACCCATGAACCAACCAACCAACCAACCAACCAACCAACCAACCAACCAACCAACCAACCA